>JBCEWC010021192.1:0-10576 GCA_038996855.1 Solanum aculeatissimum | reverse complement strand
TTTACTATTTATTAGCTATCTTTGGATATAGCAGTTGTGATATTATCACTCTCTATATATTCGGCTTCCGCAACATACACAACCTACTCAATGTACTCTCCCTCCATGAGTAAGAAATCAAATGAGGACTATAACAAAAAAAATATAAATATTTAATATGGTTCGATCAATCGACGTATAACCACAAGATGAGATGAGCAATTTACATGCAAAAAATAACCTCACACAATACACTTAAAATAAAAAAAAGTTCACATAAGTAGACATTGTATTTTATTTTAAAAAAAAATCAATTATAATAAGAAATTTAGAAATATCGAGCATATACATACACACGCTAACCACCAAACCACCAATTAGGTTTTAATGTCAAAAGTTGCCTCATAGTTTAATGTTAATTATCTGGTCTTTGAGTGTAACTACGGAAGTTGACATGGCCAACTAGGCATTGTCTAGAATCTACTGATGCTTGCGGTGTATCACATTCATTTAATTAATGATAATTTTACAATAGTACTCAAATTTTCATGTTTATCTCTTACAAATATTAAATAAAATAGTAATTTTTACTCTATCACTCTTAATTATTATAAATTATCTTAATATTTAAAAATGAAAAGAAAAGCTTATTAATAAAAAGTAAAATAGTAAATTATCTGTCTCTTCTTTTTTTTTCGGTTGAGTAAACAAGTAAAACATGAAATACATTGTAAAAGGATAACAAGAATTTAAGAGCCACTTTGGGAACATGATGTAGTGGAACTTTAATGGAAGCCAAAAAAAGAAAAAACTTTTTTCCTATTGTGATGCAATACAGTACCGGGCAGAGGAAAATTAGAGGATGATCAACAAAAATACCTCCATTTATTTTTTGTCTGAAGTAGACATTAAGCCATGTATGTAAAGAAAGTACTACAACATTATATTATTTGCAAATATTTTTTCAATTATTGCTTTGAGAATATTAGCATTTGATTTCACCCAAGGATCACTCTTCAGAAGGAGAATTAGTATGATCCTTCATGTTTTGATACTTGTAATTCCAAGCACATGTTACATATTAACCAAAGTTGAATACACCCCCCTAGGCCCCTACAACCAATACCCAATACCCAATACACATTGTCCAATCTTCCATTATTTATGTTACACAGTAACCAAATGCTGAATAGTGGAGAGGATTGACATGTAACAATACAGGGTACATACCCAAATTGACTTTCAACTTAACATTGGTGGCCCATGGTGGAATTTACAATAGGGATAGACTATGCAAATGAGGATCTTTCAAAGTTGAATCTTGTCAGTTGTCACTTATGTTAGGTTAGGTCGCACCTCCTCCTCCTTTTTTGTCTATAGTGATTCCAATGTAGAATTCTTTTACATATGAACGTTTCCTTTTTTACTTTGGCAGCTTTATTGATTATGGGTAATCTCCTTATTCTTCGTTATGTTATTTATCTACGTTGGAAGGTAAGGTTTTATGTTACTCTTTTCCTTAAGAGTAATGTCGAACTCCTTATCACCACGGGAGGTGAAAGCCTGGGCAGATAACTATACGTAAACTTTATTATTACCTCATAGTGACTGTTAGAAAAGGTATAGAGTAAAAAGCCTAGACAAATGACTTTAATATAGTAAAAAATTAAATATGAGATTGTTGGAGAAGCTATTGATCACAAATAAAATTTAGTAACAAATTTCAGGATTTAGATTATATAATGATAATAAGAATTTAAGATCCACTTAGTGGAAACATGATTTAGTGGACAGTGAAAGCCGGAAAAAACAAAATACTTTTTCCTTTTCACAATACCGGGCCTGAGGAAAAGTAGAGGATCAACAAAAATGCTACCATTAATATTAAACTATATTAGTTAAATTGTCTCTGCATCATACTGCCTCAGAGTAATATATTTGTAAACAATTTTTTCCTTTTTAATTTAACCGACATTAAAGTTACAAACTTTCATCAGGCATACAAGTAAAAGTTTATTGGAAGCAAATGCACGGGAAACAAGAAAGCAATGAAAACTGACATAGGCACCATGATCACCACGGATCACTCATCAGAAGGATAATCACCATGATCCACCATTCCCTTCATGTTTTGATACTTGTAATACCAAGCACATGTTACATAGTAACTAAAGTTCAATACTCCCACTACAACCAATACCCAATATACATTGTCCAATCTTCCATTATTTATGTTACCTGGTAACCATGTAGTTGTCCTTCTAACAACATCAATTAGAGCAGTTGCCAAGTAAAATGCAATACCAACAAGCACCGAAATCATCGCGGTCGCCATGTTCTTTAAGGTTATGGGGAACTCTTGGTAGTACAATGATACTTGTCCTGGATAATGAAATGCCTCCGCAATGCCAACGACTGCTAATTGTGGCACAAGCCATAAAACTGACATAGGCACAATGTTGGAACCTTGATTTGATTTTGCTACATTTAGCCTCTTTGATTCGACCAAGGCTGAAACACCCATGCTCACAAAATTGAGCACGTGTCCAGCCCCAATTCTCTGGAGAGGTGTAAGTGATTTGCCAGTCAGATTCCTCCACGTAGGAAGGAGAATTTTATCGAACAGGGCGAGGAATAGAGCAGAAGATATGAGGACGAAGACGAGTATAGAACCAGCTGGGATTTGGAAATGGTGTCCTACGTGGCGGTCCATTGCTAAGGCTTGAAGGATTGACAGACTTCCTTGTACGCCAATTGTTGTGCCAAGAAAAAAGCTACTTGACCATAGAGGTAAAATTTTAAGTAAGGATTTGAAATCTTCTACCTGTTGTACTGCACAAAGTCTCCATCGATTAGTAGTTGAACCATCTGATTTAATGTCACCTTCACTTACAATGGCAGCACGGTTCAAGAAACTGCACCATATATATAAGCAACATCAATTCTACAAAGAGATATGAGTAAGCTAGTCGACACTATCATTGTCACACAAAAGATACTTTATGAAAGCAAGTGCACGTGATCATATAACTCCCCTCATTTTATGTGTATTACGTTTTAAATTATAACAAAGACTTTTATCTTTATCTTTATATGTTATTTCTTCCATTTCAATTTATTTATTTGACTTTAACTTGATATGAAATTTCAGAAATTAATAAATTTTATGGTACTTTTAAAATAAAAATACGTAGAATGTATCAAATTGTCTTTTATTTTTGTGATCTTAAACACGTCAATTGAAATTAAAGATTTACTAAAAAAAACGTAGACAATTTTTTTTGTAACATAAAAAAAAAATAAGACAAACAAATTATGTGCTAACCCAAAGGTCTTTGAAGGTACAACAGCTGATGCTTTGGGTGCAACAATAGTTCCGTGGTAGAAATCTTCACTGGTCGACGGGATTGGAACTTCTCTTTTCCTGATGCTTGCAACAAGAACACGAGCCAAACTGGTGAATGGACTCCCTTGTGGCTTAAACTTGGCGTAGAATCGGCTTCCCAATAGAAAAATGGCTGAACCAAGTAGATTAGCTGCAACACAGATGAAAAATCCGGCTTTCCAGCTCACATTATCTTCGACATATACAATAGCTGTGGACGCTACTACAGAAGCAGAATACCAAAAGAAGAAGAACCAATTGAAGAAAATCCCTTGATCTTTTGGCTTATCAGCTAGTTGATCGGCTCCAATCGTCGATAGGGTTGATCTGGTACCACCACTACCCACAGTAGCCAAAAGTATGGCTGCATAGAGTACTACATATTGAATTCTTGGTTTAGGGCTACATGAAGATGAGCCAGCTTCACATGGTTTAGGCCTCAAGGAATCAAGTGTTGCTGTTAAAGCTAAAAGGATTGTGCCCTACAAGTATTAACAAAAAAAAAGGGGTTCGATAAAGAAGGTTAGTCAAACTAAAAGAGCTTATAAACTGAAAATTCATAAGTTGGGGAGATTTTTGCTTCATAGTATAAGTAATAATGCTCGACTTATAATATATTTTACGGAAAAGGGCCTAAAATGCCCTTAAACTATTGAAAATGGTACAAAAATATTCTCCATCCACCTATTGGGCATAAAATGCTCTCTCATCTACCTTTGGGTGCAAAAATGTCTTTCATTCACTTTTTTCGCTCATTTATACCATTGAAACTAACAATCCTCTTTTTTTTTCTTTTTAAAATATTTATTATGTTTCATTTTCTTATGGAATAAAATAAACCTCTATCTCTAATAGATTTGTTTCCATAATTTATCGAACCCCAAATAATATATGGTATATTTTTTTGGATGTAATAAATTATGCGAAAAAATCTTTAAAATCTAAAGTTACAACAATACATATTATAATTTTTTAAAAAAAAAATATGCACATACTTGTATTTTATTTAGACAAAATAATTAACCTTTTAAAGATCAAAACGATTTAACAAAACCAATTTAGCTTTCTTTAATTTTTTTTATTTAATCAAATTTGAATAGTTTTTATTATCTTTTAGTACAAAATTAAAAAAAAATCCTCTTTGGATAAATTCAAAAACTTATTTTTCCATTTACTTTATATATTTTTAAAAAGTTTTCTTTTCTAGAAAGCTAAATTGGTTAATTATTTTAATAAATCACTTTGATACTTAAAGAGATATATTATTTTGATTTGGGTAAATTATGAATAGAAATCTAATAGAGATGAGGATTTATTTTATTCAATAAGAAAAGAAAATATAATAAATATTTAAAAAAGAAAAAGAAAAAAGAGATTTATTTCTCGTATTTTGTCCAAATCAAAATAATATCGATCTTTAACCCAAAACAAACTTCAAAAATAAATAAAAATTATAAGATTTTTTTTTGTCAAAAAAAAGAATTGAGGATGTGGGTTTACTTTTTTCCATAAAAAAATAAAACATAATAAATATTTTAAAAAGAAAAATAAAAGAGGATTGTTAGTTTTAAAGGTATAAATGAGTCAAAAAGGTGAATGAAGAACATTTTTAGACCCAAAGGTAGATGACAGGGACATTTTAGGCCCAATAGGTGGATGAAGGGTATTTTTGTATCATTTTCAATAGTTTGAAGGTATTTTAGGTCCTTCTCCGTATATTTTATGTTTAGAAATGCTTATTTACTAGTTTGACCAGCGCTAGGCTATAATTTGACAAGGTCAAACAAATTAGAATAGTGGTACTAACCAATAATGAGATGATGGATGAAATCCAAATGGTAGAGAAGCAACCAAGAAATGAGTCAGCAATAATCGCAGCAAGGACAGGAATTAAGCTTCCAGCACCATTAACCAAATTTGATATTTGAGCAGCATCAATGCTTTCCACATCAAATTCTTTTATCAGATACACAATCAGGTTGCTTGCCCAACCTCCAAATGCTAGGGTAAATCCGACTGAACTCGCTGATTTTTTTATTTTTTTGTCAAAATGAATTAATTTTGAATCAGTATATATAAATAACTTGTTATAACATGTTAAATTATATATTGTAACAAACATTTCGACTATGTGCAACATATAAAGTACATGGATAGCATGATCATATATAGCAGTAGAACTTTTGATTTTTAATATCATGTATGATTAAAAATTTGAATAATAAAAAGACATTAAATCATATAAGAATAACGTTCAGGTCTACCGAAAAAGAAAGGGGAGAGGAGAGACCTGTGATGAAGGGGAAGGTGATCCAGCCTCCGGTTCGTCTAGATAACTGTGCCTCTGATGAAACTTCCATGGTTGAAAAAAAGGATAAATAATATATAACTTCAAACTCTTGGTAAAGCACTTATATATAATATATATATATCAACTCAAAAAATGTGTAAATATGGACCTTCTAGTGGGACAGTGGAAAGATAAGTTTCATAATCATAAAAAGATGGAAGTATGAACCCATACGTTTAGTCGTTGTTTTGGTCCATGTGCATGTCGCATGCGTTTAGTTAACATTCAGGAAATTAAACAAATACTATACTCATTCCGTCCCAAATTAATTAAATTTTTTAGGTTTTTTTCAATGTTCAAAATATTTAAATTGTTCAAAGTTTAAGGTGAATGTTTGAAACTTTTTTCATATTTACCCTTTCATTTATTGAACTTTTTTATGTTCTAGGAGATAAATTACACTACATAGTTGTGATAACTGGTGGAGTTTTAGGACCAAGAATAGTGTTCACGATCTGGTCATTCAAATTGCTCCCATATTTATCAGTTGGAAAATCTGGAAACAGTGAACAACTTATAAGATTGACGATCAAAATAAAATGCATCATAAGAAGATGGAGTATCAAGTAATCTAGAACATTACTACTGCCCTCAAGATTATATTCCCCAATGTTACAGTAACGGGAATTGGCCCAACATGTGTGATAGTCTTGATAGACTTCAACCCATGATGAATATCAAACAAGTCATCTGGAAAAAAATTAAAAGCAGGGGAATACAAGGTTAATGTCGATGGAAGCTACATCAAGGACACAGGACAAGCAGACATTGGAGGCATAATTAGAAATAGTGATGGTGATTTTGTGATGGCCTTCTCCAAGGCAGTGTAGTGCACGAGCTGTATCCAAACAGAAGTTAATGCGGCTAGGTTTGGCGCTAAATGGTGTGTGGAGAAAGGAATTAGTAGTTTTACTATCGAAATGGATTCTTTGGTAATCGCTGACATGTTGAAAAACATGAGTACTACAAATCTTAATATGAAAAAGATCATTTATGATATTAGCAAAAGTGCTAGCAATGCCAATGTCAACTTTGTTTATTGTTATCGAGAAGGTAATATGGTGGTTGATTACTTTGCCAAGATGGCCTCTACTAGTGGAAAAGAAACCTATTTCTCCTCTTGGCAATCTCTTCCTTAAGAGGTCAAAGGTTTAATTCGTCTAGATAAATGGCAAGTACCTTCCATAAGGAAAAAATATGAATAATGTAATTTTTTTGTAAGCTAAGAATAGATTCTTATTTTTTTTTAATAGAGAAGGAGATTGTATAGGCTACTCCTTCCCCTCTCTCTTTTTTGTGAAGCTTCTTAAGATGTATATGTTGGTAGGGGTATGGTCCATGTCCCCCCCTAAAAATTGTAACTTTTTGTTCAATAGACATGGTAGGGGTCAAGCCTAACTCCAATTGAGAGAGAAAAATTAGTTATGATATTACAAAGGACAATAATGAAAAGTATGGTGTAAATTTTGTCTTCAAATATTTTTCTTAATATGTGTACATTACCTCACAAATTTAATTAAAATGTGACAAAGGACACTATTAATTTGAATGTCAAGAGTCAAATATCTCAATTAGATAAGGGCAACACATTGTCTTGTTCATCAGAATTTAATAAAATGGGAAAAAATTACAATATTGCATGATCTTTTTCAAAGAGTTAATCAAGGGACTCAACTTTAAGTTATATTATAAATTGTTAATTTGACTACCATCTATATAATATGTATTTATAATTTCACTATTTGGTAGGTATGCTTTAATTGACTTTGGTTGCAACAGTTCATTTGATGTGATATGTCTTCTGATTAACATAATTGATATTCGAAATCAGAATTGACATTACTATTAAATAACACAATTTAATTACTACTATTAATAAGACTTTACAAGCACACGTTAATATTGTGCTCGTAGGAATTAAAGGGTATGTTTTTTATTTTTTTATTTCAAGACAATGATATCTTATCGCTTCATTAGCTAAACAATTTCATCCTATTGGACATAAAAATTAATACTTTTGTTACTTTTTACCTCTTTTCCGCCATACTTCTTTCTTTTCTTATTTCGCGTCTCAACTTTTGGATGTCAATTTCATTCTCCTTTAAAAACACTTCTTATTTTATTTGAATGCCTTAAAATATTAGTTCATTTCTAATATTTATTATTTAATTTATAAAACACAACAAAGATAAAGTTAGGAACTGAAAAAGTAATATTTTAAAAATTAATTGACACTCAAAATTTTATTAATGTCACATAAATTAGAATATAAGAAGTAATATATATTATTTTGAAAATTATTAAAAAGAAATATTATAAATTGCAATAATTAATAACTTAAAATATTTAAAAGACGTATAAAAAAAGGTCAAGATTTGAAATTCAATCTATGCTACATCAATAGGAACATAGGGAGTAATATATATTATTTAATAAATAACATGAAAAGTATTATAAATCATAATAATTAATAACTTAAAATATTCAAAAGACATTAAAATGAATTAAATTTTGAAATTTTATTTGTGCCACATAAATCGCGACAATGAGAGTAATATATAAATAATATATATTGAACCCGTGCTGACACGGAATCTGATATCTAGTATACTAAATAATCATAATTAATTATTAGACTCTCACTTTCAGAAGGAAAAATAATATCTTTTGCTGGCGAAATCGACACTGGCGTTGAAGACACAAATTACATTTCATTAATTAAAATGTCTTTATTTTCATTATTTTTTCCCCTAATCAATCATTTCAGTCTTTCAGATGTAATTATTGGTATCAGAGACTCTTAATATCTAAAGTAATCAAAGTCAATTAAGACTACTATTCATAATAATTTAGAGAATGACTTATTTTTGGAGAAACTTTTCTTGAAAAGTATTTTACGTCATCGTAGCAAACATGTACATCTCAAAGAGGAAGATATATAGACATGAATTGCACATCAAAGCGTTCATAACTTTAAATTATATATCCTTATTTATGCTAATATAAGTTACAATAATATATTGTTGTCAACGTAAAAATTACACAAAATCACTTAAACTTTTAAACATGAGAGTTTTTCGAAAAAGTACAAAATAGTTTGTAAACCAAAATTTTGGGTTAAAAGTTTTTCCAAGAACCTTTTTAGTGTAACTAGACATGTTTTGCACCAACTTTTGGGTTACTAATCCAAAACAACACATTCCGTATAATTTTATGTAAGGGCTCCAAGAATAGTAGAATATGTGTGGGCCTTATACCTTAGAGGTGAGGTAGAGATATGTTGCCGATAGCTAGATCAGGGGCGACTCAAGCACATTAGTGGCCTAAGGCGAAAATCAAATGGAGACCTTAAATTTTAAAAAATAAATTAATATATTTTGTTACGAATTTTATTTTTCTATCTCTTTGAAATGGAGAATTGTTTAAAAATAATTATAATTAATTTCCTTCGGTAATTCTTTTGAATTGATCATATAATCATACTCCACATATACCAAACTTATTCTAATATTTCTTATTTTTTTTATATGAAGTAAATAATCTTTATTGTTAATAGTACTTACTTGATAATTTTCTAAAAAAAATCTATAACCTATTATTACTAAAATAAAAATTGAGGCCCCTCAAATTTGAAGGTCTAAGACACTTGCCTTTTTTCTAACACTGTCGAGCTACCCCTGAGCTAGACTCCGGCTCAAATAAAAAATAATCTAGAAAAAAACATAATAAAAATACAAAAGATAATATATATTAGTAATAACAACACACAATAATAGAATGGTATTACAGCAAAATATATTACTACAAATGAACTACACGAAATATAGTAATAAATAGTAACAGAAATCCAAAGATGTTTTTTGTTTGTTTTAAGGAACAGTTCATTTGATTTGATGTCTGATAATTTAGGTCATGATATTTCTTCATTTTGATTTTTGTTCAAAATCGACACTCTGATTGACTAACTCATTTTGTATTTATTCTCTCTGATCCATTTCAAAATAAGTGAATTTTTTAGGCAATACGCACTCATTAAGAAAAAAAGTTTAGGACATAAATTGAACACCAATTTTCTTTTTGCCCTTTTAGTTATTCTCAAATTATTCTTCAAAATATAAATAATTCAAAGTAAAATCATAAATATGAACAATTAACTCTTTTGAAATTATCACCTAAAAATGTAAATGAGGAGCTAAAATGGAAGAAAATTTCAACAACACTCTTGAACTTTAAACAATTCAATTATTCTGTACTATAAAAAAAGGCCCAATAGTTCATTTATTTTGAAATGGAGTAGTAAATAACGATAATTAGCGCTTGAATTACAAAAATGAATATTCCGATCACCTTACTCAATATGCATAAACCAAATCGGCATGCATAATAAGATCATAAGATAAAAAAATAATTATTTAGGTTAAATGTGATAAATGATAGATCACGGTTCTTGCAGTTGTAAAGTTCCAATTAATGATCTCCGTATCTTCTGTAATTTACTCCCCTCTTCTCAGTAAGTATGATGAAGAAAAGATGTATTATAATTTTAAAAAAAATCATCGGTTAGCATTGTCCAAATTGTTACACGTGATCTTTTTTCCATCTATTAATATATATTGTGTTTTGGATAAAATCTACTAGGTAATTAGTGCTAATTTTTTCTATATAGGACAACTAATAAGCTACCAAACATAGTATTAATTATATGCTAGTTTTAATACATGAATAACTCCTACTACAGCACGCGACCACCTCAAAATCTCCGGCCTGTAACACACTGTTTGATTTTGTGGGGTCCAGCCCCCCTTCTTCCAAAATCAACAATGGCTGCAGCTGCAAATCAACAATGGCTGCCATTTATGTTT
>JBCEWC010021191.1:0-10577 GCA_038996855.1 Solanum aculeatissimum | reverse complement strand
AAGAACCCACGAATTTAAATCCCACATACCTCGTATCCAAGTAATTAAATTGACGAAAGGTGCAAGAGCCTAACGTCATCCCCAACTTTCCTTCCAAGCTTCAATAATTGCGGTAATAATAATAATCGAAAGAATAACCGCACGGACTGAAAGAAATCCCCAAAATCGAACTACCCAACAGCTGAAAAAAATCAGAAAACGGAAACAGAGAAAACAAATATGGAATCGATTGGAATTTTTTTGATGTCCAGAACTGAAATTCGGACAACATATATATAGAAATGGAGGACGGGCGTCCTTCCGTGAAGGACGGGCGTCCTTCCCTGAAGGCCGGGCGTCTTTCCCTGAAGGACGGGCGTCCTTCCCTGAAAGCCGGGCGTCCATCCCTGAAGGCCGGCCGTCCTTCGCGCATTATTTCCAGACTTTCGGCCGCCCACTAAATGGGCCATATCTCCCTCCTCCGACATCCAAATTAAGTGAAACCAGTTGTGTTGCGAAGATAATTCAAAGATATTTAATGTGATATATGGTGGCACACACAGTTAAATTTGTACGAAAAGTTATGGCATCTCAAAGTTGCAGCAGTCTAAACGGAGACCCCAAAACAGTCCAAAAATAAAAATAAAGTCTTACTCATTTGGCCATAACTCACTCATACGAACTTGGAATTAAGTGAAACAAGTTTTGTTGTAAAGGTATTTCAAATATCTTCAATTCCATATGCAGTAGACCACATGGTTAAACTCAAACCAAAAGTTATGCTTCTGCGAAGTTCACTTTCCAAACGGCCCCTCTGGGCCCCAAAATGATCCGTTTTGCGTTCGGCCACTTAAACTCAACCCATGGCTACCAAATTTTAACCATGACTAGTATAATATCATACAATATCAACCATAAGGAGTTTAGGAAATTTTCGGGTTGTTACATGGAGTCCTGATGGGCTTGGAGGAGTTACTGTGTGAGGGTCTTCACTTCCACATTCAACCTATCGTTGTCAACACTCAACTTAGCTATCTCCTCAGAACCAGGTCCCTCTTGCAACCCTTAAGCAATCTGAGCTTTCAATGCCACTATCTCAACATCTCTAGCAGTAATAGCAATGGTTAAACCATCAACCTGTTGCTTGAGCTTCTCTTGTTGAGCTATAAGATTTGAGACTTGGGACTTTGGTTTGTTGCTTGTCCTATCTTCAATGCACTCACATTCCACCAGAGTGGTTTGTGAGAAGGCTTGCTTTATGGTACTAGGTACTCTTATTTTCACTCGGATCCCAAAATGCTCAAAGGCTCAATTCAGTAAATACCTATATGCCAATCCATGTTTCCCGTACTACACTGTCATGATTTTGTGCATCTGTTCCATCATCAGCCCTGTATGATGAAGGGCAAGCATTGTAGTCATCTTTTCACCAACCATGCAACTTTTTCAGTTGTATTCCAACACAACCATTTTCTTCTTAGCACGACATTGACCTGGTCCCAGTTTGTACCAGAAGTTTATTAATTAACAAAACATGACACATAATAACAGGTTGATGACTAGAACATCAAAACCTTAGAGGCTTTGAATGATGGACGTTTATGCTGGTTCTTCAAGTTCAATTTCTCTGGGTGAGTAAACTTGTGACACATTTACATCCTAATAACAGTGAGGACTTGTATCAAAAAACTCCCAAAACTATCATTGCTTTGCGAAATTTGATACCTAAACTATTGGATGCTCATGAAACCCCTCAGGCCTTAACAACATTGTTCTCATATTAAAATACACCTATTTTATTGCCTGATCAAAATAAATTAAAAAGAGAGCACTATTAATATTACAAGACATGAAGGGGATCACAGATTAAATTGGAAACTTCAAGAATGATTATACCAACAAACCATTATTAATATTCCAATTTCATAATCAATCTTCAGCTCTTACAAATATATGAAAGAGGATACTAAACAAACTACTATAATAGTATGTTAATTTTGGTCCCAAATTGTTGGCCCTTTCACTAAGCGCGAACTTTAGAAAGTAACTTAAACATTAAACAAGAAGATCTAGTATCCCAATAAAGCCCAATTTCATCACCAACACCTAATCCGCAATTGTTGAACAACTCGATGCACGAAAGAGAATAGTTATCATTGATCAGCCTCCTTAAGCAAACACTTCCACCCTCATACTTCTTAAGGACATTCTCCTCAGTTACATCCCACAAGTCAACACACACCCCGCACCCATTTTCCACCAAACCTTTGGCCATGTCCAACGTCCAGCATCGAAGAATGTACTCAAACATATCAAAAAATGGAATCACCAGGATTCCTACAATGATCTCGTCACGGGTAATCTTTTTCTTGATCTGCCACGGATTTTCCAGATTGATTTTTGGGGGAGGGTATAAGTCCCTTATCTCTATTAGTTCTCGAGTCACTACCCATGGAGTGTTGTTAAGTTTACAAAGATCTTCTTCTTCTTTTGATGGAAAGAAATTGTAAAAGAATGTTTTTTTCAAGCTAAGCAAAGGCTTTTAATCAGACATGGAAGAAGCTGTGGATACAATTTCCAAGAAAATAATACAACGGAAAAAAGAGAGGCACTAACACATCTATTTATAATAGTATAAATTAAGTTTTAGTTGCATGCTAATCTAACTTTGAGCGGGATTGAGATGAAAAAAAGGAGACACTGAAAAGAGAAAATTCATGTTAAGTACTTGACTATTAGTATTTAGATCTTAATATTCAGATGTGTATTCAAATGTCAACCTCTAAATCTTAGTACATATCTTAATATTCGAATGCGCATTCACATTCCAACTCCTTAATATTAATAAAAATAAATACTAATACCTCAAACTACTACATGTACCAGAAATCAACAGAATCACAATGGTATGATCTGCTAGTTGCATCATTTTTGCTTCACTTGTTTAATTTTGTTTGTCATATTTTCTAATACATGTCTCTCTAATTTGACACATCAATTGATACACCATCACAATAACACAATTTATTGTTTTTATCCAAAATTAATTTGACGCACTCTCTTACAAAGCAAATAAAATATTCAATTATTTACAAACACTATATAATACTCCCGTCATATTTATACAGTAATCCAGATTATGTGACAAAGCAGTTCCAGAAAAGAGAAAAAATAGTTTGATGATATATTTTTGCATTTGTCAAGGAGCAAACTAACCAAAAAAACGTATTTTATTGCCACCGTATTCTCATCTCTAGTGCCTCTGACCATCATCTAAATTTCACGCCGCCTGTCAACTAATAATAGTTTGACACAAAACAAATTATGCAGTCATTTGGAACGGATGAATGAGGATTCTTTTTTTTACTGAAAGTTTTATTCTATTCTTTTTCGTTGGAAGTTGAAGAATTTACGCAAAGGAATTTGCTTGCAGTTGGTGTTTGGATAATTGCCGCAAAGGGAAGTGTGGCTGATGTGACTTATCACAGGAGTAGCCATAGGCGGCTTTTCACGATGATGGCAAGTGTTTAAAAATTAATTATTAGTAATTAGGATGTCTAAGTGTAATAGAAAGGGAGGATGTTAAAGTATAATAGAAAGGGTAAATTAGTAATTTAACTTTCACTAAAAGGGAGGCTAAATTTGTAATTTAACTTTTAAATTAGGAATTTCATGACAACACATTAAAATTTTTTATAAGAGGGTAAAATGGTAATTTGACATTAAAATTTTTTACGTTCATGCTTTTAAGGTAATATAGATTCATGCTTTTAAGGTAATATAGATAACTTTTAAATTAGGAATTTCATGACAACACATTAAAATTTTTTATAAGAGGGTAAAATGGTAATTTGACATTGAAATTTTTTAAGTTCATGCTTTTAAGGTAATATAGATATAGATATAGATATAGATATATATATAGATAGATATAGATATAGATTCAATACTAAGAATTATAACATAAATAATGAAAATTACAAATCTTTATAAAAGATTTTACCTGATAAAAACTATCCTCTAAAGCCCAAGTACCCCTTTTTGACTTCTGTTCTTCTCGCATTTTTACAAATGCAAAAAATGTGCTTTATACGTATGTGCCGTGCCAAATTATTTATTTAAGTTCACAGTTTCCAATTTAGTTTTTTCTTTTACTTTTTTTTTTGGATTATTCAATACTAAGAATTCTAACCTAAATGATGAAAATTATGAATCTTTATAAAAGACATTACTTGACAAAGACTATCCTCTGAAGCCCAACTAACCATTTTCGACTTTTGCTGTCCTGACATTTTTACAAACACAAAAATTGTGCTTTGCATGTACGTGCCATGCCAAATTGTTTATTTATGTTCATCAGTTTCCAATTCAGTTTTTTCTTTTTACTTTATGTTTTGGGTTATTCGATATGAAGAATTACAACATAAATGATGAAAATTATGTATCTTTATAAAAGATTTTACTGACAAAGACTATCCTCTAAAGCCCAAGTAACCCTTTTCGACTTCTGTTGTCGTCGCATTTTTACAAATGCAAAAAACGTGCTTTGCACGTATGTGCCATGCCAAATTGTTTATTTAAGTTCATCAGTTTTCGATTCAGTTTTTTCCTTTTACTTTTTTTTCGATTATTCAATATTAAGAATTACAATATAAATGATGAAAATTATGGATCTTTATAAAAGATTTTACCTGACAAAGACTATCCTCTGAAGCCTAAGTAATCCTTCTGTTGTTCTCAAATTTTACAAATGCAAAAAATGTTCTTTCCACGTATGTGTCATGCCAAATTGTTTATTTAAGTTCATCAGTTTTCAATTCAAGTTTTTGTTTTTACATTTTTTTTGGATTATTCAATACTAAGAATTACAACATAAATGATGAAAATTATGAATCTTTATAAAATGTTTTACCAGAAAAAGACTATCCTCTAAAGCCCAAGTAACCCTTTTCGACTTCTATTGTCCTCGCATTTTTACAAATGCAAAAAACATGCTTTGCACGCATGTGCCATGCCAAATTATTTATTTAAGTTCATCAGTTTCCAATTCAGTTTTATCTTTTTACTTTTTTCTGGATTATTCAATCCTAAGAATTACAACATAAATGATAAAAATTACGGATCTTTATAAAAGATTTTACTTGACAAAAACTATCCTCTGAAGCCCAAGTAACCCTTTTCTGCTTCTGTTGTCCTTACATTTTTACAAATGCAAAAAGTGTGCTTTGCACGTATGTGCTGTGCCAAATTGTTTATTTAAGCTCATCAGTTTCCAATTCAATTTTTTCTTTTTACTTTTTTTGGATTATTCAATACTAAGAATTACAACATAATTGATGAAAATTACAGATCTTTATAAAAGATTTTACCTGACAAAGACTATCCTCTGAAGCCCAAGAAACCCTTTTCGACTTCTGCTGCCTTCACATTTTTACAAATACAGAAAAATGTGCTTTACACGTATGTGCCGAGCCAAAATGTTTATTTAAGTTCATCAGTTTACAATTCAGTTTTTTCTTTTTACTTTGTCTTTGGATTATTTAATACTAAAAATTACAACATCAATGATAAAAATTACAGATCTTTATTAAAGATTTTACCTGATAAAGACTGTTGTAATGACCCTCCAGGTTATTCCGGTGATTCTGGGATACTTATTTTTTACTGTCATCTTATTCAACTGGCAGTAATCAATACACATTTTAAGAGAACCATCCTTCTTTCACACGAATAGGATCAGAGCACCCCATACTGAGACACTCGACCTAATAAAACCTTTCTCAAGCAAATCTCTCAACTGCTCCTTCAAGTCCTTCAACTCCGCGGGGGACATATTCTATATGGTGGAATAGAGATAAGTTGAGTATCAGAGAGAACGTCAATTCTGAAGTCAATCTCCCTATCAGGAGGGACTCCAGGAAGATCCTCAGGAAACACTTCAGGAAACTCGCTCACGATTGGGACAAACTTAAGAGTAGGAGGTTCGACGTCACCAGAATTAACTCGCACGAGGCGATAGATACATCCCTTAGAAATTAGCTTACTGGTCTTCATGTAGGAAATAAACTTACACTTAAGCGCAACAGAATCTCCCTTCCACTCTATAACAGGCTCATTCAAAAATTAGAATTTGATAATCCAGGTTCTACAATCAACATAGGTATAACAGGCGTGAAGCCAGTCCATGCCAAGAATCACATCAAAATCAATCTTCTCTAACTCAATTAAATCAACAAAAGTATCCCTATGATAGATGGACACTACACAATCTTTATAGACCATTTTAGTAATAATAGACTCACCAGCAGGAGTAGAAATAAAAACGGGCTCAAACAAACACTCAAGAAAAATCCCAAATTTGCTAGCCACATAAGGTGTCATAAAAGACAAGATTGTACCCAGATCAAACATACATAGCAATCAAAAGTAAAGACTCGAAGCATACTTGTCACAACATCTGGTGCAACCTCTTGGTCTTATCAGTTTCCCGTCGCATATAGGCGGTTTTTTCCACTGCCTACTCTTGGTGAACACCTCTCTGATTACCTTTGGCCAGTGGTGCTGTACGTAGAAGAAGATTGAGCCTTATTGTCCCACATCAGACACTCCCTTTGAAAAGGACCTATCTGGCCACACATATAGCAATCGTTCCCTCACTATCTTCATTTTCCCAGATACATCCTGCCATATTTTTCACAAGGTGGATTTTCTCTCGAACCAAGGTTCAGACTAGCTTGATACTTGGGACCCAGTGCTGTGGAGTTCTGCTGATCGTGGGACTTCTAGTCATACTTGCTGCTTGGGGCTGGTGCACTGGTTGAGGAAGGTGCATAGTTGTTAGATCTCCTCTGGAAGTAGGACTTGTCTCCCTTGCTTTGCTTACACTAACTAGATCCAGGCCCTGACTTGTCCTTCTTACTCAGGTGCTCATCTTTATCTTTCTTTTTATCTTTCTCAAGTTGCTATGCATAGACCATAACCCATGAAATATCCATGCCTGGGATCAGCAATGTTGCTATGCACTTCTTCCTCACATGTTTACCCAAGCCAGACACAAACTTCCTTATTTTTGTCCTCATGTCTTGGATCATCTTGGGCATACTTGGATAACTGGATGAACTTGAGGCTGTATTCTTTGACAGTCAACTCCTCTTGTTTCATATTCACAAACTCCTCAATCTTTGCCTCCTTCAACTCTTGGGGAAAGAAATGATCAAGAAAGTCACTCTCGAATTCACTCCACTCAGCAGGCTCAACATCCTCACCTTGACCCTCTTCACACTAATTGTACCAGACATTTTCCACATCCTTAAGCTGATAGGCAGCAAGCTCAACGTCCCCAGTCTCGGTTGCATGCGTAGATTTCAACACCTTCCACATATTATCAATGAAATTTTGAGATCTTCCTAAACCTTTGACCCTGTGAGGATCGGTGAATTCATCCTCAGGAAATCTCTAAGTCTGGTGGCAGCAGTCGACTCTTGAGAACTGGAATTAGGAGCCTGTGAAATCTAATTCCCACTCTAAGAAGCTACCAGTTGGGTGAGCATAGTAATAACTCTGAAATCAATGTTTATAGTCGGGGTAGGTGGAGCAGTAGGCACCTGTGGAACCCCGGTGGCACTAACTGGTCGCCCCCGACCCCTCATCTCCATCTAAGTAGGCACCTCTGGTGGGGGATTCTCAACATTGCTAGCTGAAACATCTCTTTGGGTGATGGTACGTTTAGGAGGCATGATTTGCAAATGCATAATACACGAATTAGAAAAGAGTTTTAATACAAAAACTCTATCACACGAACTCAGAATACAAAATAAAGGTAAATATTTCTAATGTCCTGTAGCCTCCTGCTTATAAAGTGTGGTGCACAACACACCCATAAACAAGACTCTACTAGACACGACTTCATAGACTCCCTAGGACACCTGAACTCTGTGCTCTGATACCAAGTTTATCACGCCCAGGAGGGTACCCTTGGCGTGGCTGGCACTTGAAGAACCATTGTTGATTCCCCAAGAGAACCACCTAGCCTCATTATCACATCAATTCGACAGTGGAAGAAATACTCTAGGAAAGACATCAAATAGATAAATAAAACTTCTCTAAAACACAATTTCCAATTATCAAGTTTGGAAATGAACTAACAATCAACAATCCTCTACTCGATATCTATGAAGCCTTTATCTATCAGTCTAGATGGTACCATGACAGGCCATGACTATCCCAATCAAGAAAATAAATAAAATATACTCAATGAAAGATACAATAGCTCCTTCAAATAGCAAGGAGGGCTCACCGAATCTGAACATAGAAATTTGGACCTCAATGATGCGCCTGCTGAAGTTCTCTATCACATGTATCTGCATCATTAATGATGCAAACCCAAAATGGACGTCAGTACATGAAATATACTAGTACGTAAAATAGCTCAAGAAAACATGTAAAACTCAACTCAAACTCAAGTCGTCATCTCATAACTCAACTTAATAAATATGCAAGTTTAAGATAAATCATGCTTTGAAAGTAGACTCGATATTATACAACTCAGTTTAAAACATGATATGCTTAATTAGGTGTTGCTTAGAAGTTTCTTTTAACTGACATTCAATCCCATCACCTTTAGTTTGGTGATGTACAATGAAGGAGACGTCATTGTCATGCCCATCCTAAACTTGCCAAGGTGAAGGACAATTAACTCTCTATTGGATCCAAAATAAATGTCCATCATTTTGGGATATGAGTTGCTAGAGTTAACTGCATGACTATCCTACACTGACAACGTAGTTTATATGTTAGAGTAGTTATATACTCACTCCCATATCATTGCTTAATACTCCTCCCAAGACTAAATTATGCTCATGGAAATCAACTCAAACTCATCTTATTGGATTCATCTTCTCTCATCTCAACTCAGTTACTCATCAACTAAACCAATCAAGGAAATCAATCATAGATGCAATTAAGACTCAAACTCAGATGGTCATTTAGACTTTACTCAACCGGACCCATCATATAATACAAGTAAGATGATCAATGAACATGCAATTATAATACAATATGCTCCTCATGCTCAATTATACTCAACTCAAGCAACCACAGTCGTGGACTCCATGTGATCAAAGCAACCATAGTCACATAGAATGATGCAATTCAGAGCTTATAGAAAGGAATGCAAAATCTATATCTCAAATCTCATGTAACCAGAAAAAAACTCAATGACTCGTTCATAAATATGTATAAATACTCAAATTAATTGCAAATAACTCAAAAATTAGGATCATAGGATTTTTCAATACTCAATGATTATACATAACTCAACTCAACTAACGAAAGGTCGCATGGATGGACTCAGTCCTATGCTTTTGGAAGCCTTATATACCTGGAATTATGAAGAACGGCCAGCTCTCTGATGATCCTCACGCTTGAACTCAAAACCCTCACTTTTCTCCTTTTTTCGATGCTCTCAAGGTTTTTCTAAGTGTATCTGAGACTCATTCAGATGCTTATTTACATCCTAACAACAATTAGAGGTTGTATCAAAACCCCAAAACTTCATTCCTTTGCGAAAATTAATACCTAAACTATGAGGTGCTCACGAAATCCCTCGGGCCTCAAATACATTGTTCTCATATCAGATCAAAAAAAAAAAAAGAGCACTATTAATTGAGGCCTACCGATTTAGATGCTAATGTAAAAAAAAAATTTGCATCTATTTTTAACAAGTTAACATATTTTTGTAAGTAATAAAACATCAAGACTATCCTTTCAACTTTAGGTCATAACACATTTTCTACATAACATTGAGCTTCATAATATCAATAAACATTGGTTGAATAGAACTCACCCATCATTAGTCTATCTTGCATCTCTCCCATCAAAATTTGGTCATTACTTGCTCAAAAATTATTTACGTTATTATAAAAAAATTGTACTTATTAGTAGGGATTACACGCGCAATGCACGTATCCAAAGACTAGTATTACAAGTACATGAAGGGGATCACACAGATTAAATTGGGAACTTCAAGAATGATTATACTCCATAGTGCAAATATTCCAATTTCATAATCAAATCTGCAACTATTACAAATATATGAAAGATTAATACTAAACAAACGACTATAATAGTATGTTGTTTTTGGTCCTAACGTCTAGGACCTTTCACAAAACGTGAACCTCAGAAAGCAATTTGAACATTATACATGAAGATCTAGTATCCCAATAAAGCCCAATTTCATGACCAATGCCTAATCCGCGATTATTGAACAACTCAACGCATGATAGAGAATAATCATCATTGTGGAGCTTCCTTAAGCAAACACTTCCACCTTCATACTTCTTAGGGGAATTCTCCTCAGTTACATCCCACAAGTCAACACACAGCCCACACCCATTTTCCACCAATTTTTTTGCCATGTCCAAAGTCCAGTATCGAAGAATGTACTCAAACATCTCGAAAAATGGAATCACTAGCGTTCCTAGAGCGATCTCGCCACGGATAATCTTTTTCTTTATCAGCCATGGGTTTTCCAGATTGATTTTTGGGGGAGGGTATAAGTCCCTTATCTCTATTAGTTCTCGAGTCACTACCCATGGAGT
>JBCEWC010021189.1:0-10578 GCA_038996855.1 Solanum aculeatissimum | reverse complement strand
ATGAGACAAGAATAGCTTGAATGAATGGAAATTGTAATTAGCAACCCAAACCAAGCATGCAAAAATGAGATTTAAAGTTTGTTTTCATGAAACAATTAAACCAATGCACATAATATCTCATAGTAAAACCAAAATGATCATGCATGCACAATGATTATGAGGAATAACAAGAAGTGAAAAACTCAGGAATTTGGACTTAAGAAATAGTGTTACCTAAAACCTTAGACTTGAGTAGTTTGGAAATGATGGGGATATTTCTTCATCATGTCTGCTTCGGCTTCCCATGTAGCTCTCTCAACATTTTGATTTATCCAAAGTACCTTAATGGACGCCATATCCTTAGTTCTCAACCTTTTGACTTGTCGGTCCAAAATTTGAACTGGTACTTCTTTATAAGTGAAAGTTTCTTCAGCATTTACAACATTTAGTGGAATTACGGAACTTGGGACACCGACACACTTTCTCAACATAGACTTATGAAAAATAGGGTGAACCAACTCCATTTCATTAGGAAACTCAAGTTCATAAGCTACCTTACCAACCCTTTTCAAAATTTTGTAAAGACCCACAAACCTTGGGTTCAATTTACCCTTCTTACTAAAATGAACAATACCCTTCATGGGTGAAACTTTTTGATACACCAAAACTAGCCAATCGATGAACCTATTTTACCAACTATTTATGTTCACCCTCAATATGACTTACATTAACCATGTTCATCCTACCCAAAGCATCGACCACCACATTAGCCTCCCCAAGATGATAGTGAATACTCATGTCATAATCTTTGAGAAATTCAAGCCATCTCTGTTGCCTCAAAGTTCTTTTGAGTGAGCACAAACTGCAAGCTATTGTGGTCAAATAAACACATCAACATGAACCCCATAGAGATAATGTCAAATCTTATGGGAAAACACTACAATAGCTAGTTCAAGGTTATGAGTTGGATAACTATGCTCATGAATCTTCAACTATCTAGAAGAATAGGCTATAATCTTGCCATTCTACATCAACACACAACCCAACCTAACACTTGATGCATCAAAATATACCACAATACCATCCAAACCATCTGGAAGAGTCAAGATTTGATCAAAAGTCAACTTATCTTTCAATGTTTAAAACTATTCTCATATTCATCAGACCACACAAACTTGGCCTTCTTTTGGGTCAACATAGTCAAAGGGGTCACAATTGAAGAAGCCTTCTACAAACCATCAGTAGTGACCTGCAAAACCCAAGAAACTCCTTATGTCAAATAGAGTTAAGGGTCTAAGCCAGATTTGCACCACTTCAGTTTCTTTGGGTCAACCATAATACCTTTATCAGTTACCACATAGGCAAGAAAAGATACCTCTTTCATCTAGAATTCACACTTGCTAAATTTGGCATACCATTTCTCATCTCTCAAAGTTTGAAGGACCACTTTCAAATGTTTGTCATGTTCCTTCTCACTTTGGGAGAACCTGATGATAGCTGGAATAAAGGTCGATCTTAGAAAAGTGTCTAGGCCCTTGTAGTTGATCAAATAAATCATCTATCCTCGAAAGTTGGTTCTTATTCTTAACAGTGACTTTGCTGAGTAGACGATAGTCAATACACATTTGGAGTAAACCATTCTTCTTTCTCACAAACAAAATGGAAGAACCCCAAGGAGACTTGCTAGGCCTAATAAAGCCCCTCTCCAATAAATCATTCAACTAATCCTTAAGTTTTTTCAACAGCTCCGGTACCATCCTATAGGGTGGAATTGAGAAAGGTTTGGTATCGGCAAGGAGATCTATGACAAAATCAATTTTCCTTTTAGGATAAATGCCAAGAAGATCTTTGGGAAACACATTAGGGAATTCATTGACTATAGAGACTGACTCAAGACAGTGGACTTCAGAAGGCACATCCCAAATCCTAACAATATGATTGATACACCCCTTAGAAATCATCTTACGGGCCTTAAGGTATGAAATTAACCTACCTTTTACCATGCAATCTTGACCATCCCTCTAAAACATGAGTTCTTTAAGAATTTGAAATTTGACTTAGCAGGTTCTACAATATATGGTGGCATAGGAGGCATGTAACTAGTCCATACAAAGGATGACATCAAACTCCACCATAAACAATTCCATAAGATCACACAAAAGGGTCTTATGCTTAAAAGACATGGGAACACTTTTATAGACTCTTTTAGCAACTATTGGCTCACCCATGGGAGTAGACACAAGTAAAGGATCATGTAAAATTTTGGGACTCAAATTGAACTTATTAACAAGGAAAGGGGTCACAAAGTATAAGTTGGCACCTAAATCTAACAACACATAAACATCAAAATTGAACACTTCCAACATAACCTTGATAATATTTGGTTTTTCATCCACGTACTGCCTCCCTTGTAGTGCATAGAACCTATTGTTACGAGGAGCACTACTTTGTTGCACACCTTGATGCGTTAGACCCATTTGAGCATCTTTGCCTTATGGATGAACACCCTTTCCTTTATCACGAGTTTTGGGACAATCAGAAACCTTGTGACCAAGTTAGCCATATGAAAAAAAACCACCAGTCTTCCGATAGCACACACCTCCATGGTTCTTACCACATTTCTTACATTTTGGGTAGACTTGACCACCACCACGTCCACCGTGCTGACCCTTAGCAGGTTAGGCCTGATCATTCATATACTTTTGGTTGGAAGAATTTGAAGACTCTTGTGGTTGGAGCCTTTGGTTCTGTTTATTCTTGTTTCCATCACCACCTTTATTACCTTGATACCCACCATTGTACCTCAACCTCTTTTCATCACTCTTCCTCATCTTGCGAAGGTTCTTTTCCTCAAGTTTCTTGGCATAAATCATAAGCCGAGCTAAGTCCATATCCTTAATGAGTAGAGTCGTCTGATATTTTTTATATATGAGATCTAAAACCCCCAAAATAAACATATTCATACATGCCCTTGGGTTGCCCACAAGCATGGGAGAATACTTGGAGAATGTGTTGAACTTAACAGAATACTCACGAATGCTCATTGATCCTTGCCTCAAATTCATAAAATCTTTCATATTAGCCTCTCTTAATTCCAGATGGAAGAAACAGTTAGAGAATGCAATATTCAACTCCTCCCAACCAATCGTACCATCAAGAAACCTCTCTCCCTTACACTGGTCATACCAAATCTAAGCAAGCCTCTTAAGCTAATAGGTCACAAACTTGGCCTTCTTCTCTGAAGAAGCGCCCATAATGGAAAGAACTTTGTACACCTCATTGGTGAACTCCACTGGATCCTCCTCAAGCTTATTTCGATGAGACTCTGGCAAGTTCATTCGGGTGATGTCTCTCACTCTAAAAGATTAGGTGGGAGTTGGAGGAGCTGGAGCTTCAGATAGAGCCTGAGTAGCCTGGTTGGCGCCAATAGGGAAATAACATTCTTAAACTTAGCATGAGACACACTACCCTCTTCTTGAGGTTAACGAACCTCAGGAACACGAACATTCCTTCTCGGCATCATTATCTATAGCACTAATAAGAATTCATTAGAAAAAATAATATCTAAAGTTTCTCTAAGGCACGCCTTGATTTAAACAAAGAAGTGAAACAATCCTAAACATCACATAGCTTCCTACTCATAATTGCGGTGCACTTCACAACAATAAATAGGAGTCTACTTGATGTGGTGTGTGGACGGACTTCCAAGGATCATTTTAAAACCTCTTGCTCTATACCAAGCTTCTCAGGACCTGAACCTGGGGCTTAGGTGAGACACGGAAAATGAGAACCGAAGGTCCCTAAATAAGTCCCTTAGATCACACATGCACTTCATAGGTTAAAATAATAAATAATAGACGAGTGACAATATGAAATGGGGAATGGGACTAAAGAAAAAATCATAGCTAAACTTAATAGTTCAAGACATAATCAAATTGAAGTAGTAGCCCAAACACACCTCTAAACAAAAGACAGTAAATTGAGACAAAAAATACAAGTCTGGACCCTTCAATACAAAGTCATAGAAGAAAATGCATAATATGTCTGAAGTGTCAAAACTAAATCTAGAAGAATAGATTCTTAACAAATATTATGAATTATGTAGAGTTAATATTGAGTAACCCAATATCAATTCAAACTTATAGTTCTTGTCCCTTTTACAAAATTATATACTCAAGATCATGCCATAAATATCAATATCCGAAATTCATAAATCAACTTCGTTCATATTGCTGTTAGTCAAATAACCTTAAAACCATGTAATTGAATCATAAAAAAACTTGAAATAATCAATTAAGAAATATAGGATCAAAATCATATTAACCTATAAGAGAGTTCCAAGTTTGACAGTGTAGATTAGGTTAAATCATGCATATTCATAATGTTTGAATTAAATTATGTTAAACCTTGATAAATATTCCTAAATAATCATAAAAATGCATGAATAACCATAATTTAATAAAATATCAATTAATATGCAATCACCCATAAATCAACAATTGAAAATTCATAATTCAAAATTTAGGTTTTGAAGAGGACTTCTTGGTTGAAAGGAAAACAAGAATCAAACCCACATACCTTTATGCCTTGGATAGAAGTTTGAAAGAAGTTTAAGCTTGAACTTGCTGATTCTTGAAGGATTCTTCACTTGAACCTTGAGAGAAGACTTGAGAGGGTTTTTGAGTATTGGGGGTTCAATAGTTTTATTGAGAGAGTGCTCAAAGTGTTGAACATATTAGTATATGTATGAGAGGGTGAAAGGGTCCAAGTCTCCCTTAAGATGCTGAAAAATGTATGCGGGGAAATGACCCAAAAATCCCCCACTTAAAACCAAAAATAATTCCTAGACAGAACTCTCCAATAGGGCCATCCATAACCCGTCAATAACACCACTGGTTGTAGTGTGGGGCGTATTATGCAGGCAGCCTAATAGTGCTTCACTAAAATGGGCATAACTCTTTGTCCGAACATTGAATTAGGTAAAATTTGTAGAGTTAGAAAGATAATTCAAAAATATTTCATTTGTTAGGTAGGCCAGAAACTAATTAATTATTTGCTTAAGGATACGATCATTAGTATTCGACACATATACATACTCATGCTAGAACTTAGTTGATTGGAATCGTTTATGATTGGCTTGATGGGAAGGGGGCTTGGAATTTCATGATGGGTCATAGAGGGGATAACTAAGTCAATTGAGGGGTTAGAGAATTCAATAGGTTGAAATATCCTTAATGAATCTGGTAGTCCAAACCACGAAAGCCCAGTTTACGAGCCGTAGTTCAAACTACGATCTATATATTGGCTCGCACTGTCAGAATTTTTAAGATTCAAAGACCCTTATTTCCATACTTGGAATATTTTTGAAAGGGTCAATCTACAAACCATATCTACGGTCTGTAAAAAGGGCTCATGGACCACTCCCTTCCTCAGCCAAATTTCTCCCCTAAAGATCCCTTTTTAGGCCTGTTCTATAACTCGTAACAAAACCCATGAGCTGTAGATCGGCACATGAAACCAAAACTTTATCTTTTCCATTTCTAAACTTTTTAGTATACGAGGTGTTACAATAAACATCCAAAGCGACCCATTCTTCTTTCTCACAAGCAGCACAAGAGCACCCTATGGTGAAATTCTTGTCCTTATGAAACCCTTTTCTAATAAGTCCTTCAACTGTTCCTTCAATTCTTCTAATTTCATCAGGGCCATTAAATAAGAAGGATTGAAGATAGCTTGGGTATTAGGAAGAAGATATATGCCAAAGTATACTCCTCCCTCGAGAGGAATACAAGGTAAATCATTAGAAAAGACATCAGGAAATTCATTCACAACTAGAATAGACTCAAGAGTATAAGACTCGACAAAATGAGAACAAACTCTAGAGTAGGAGATTCAAAATTGACATCCCTAACTCTTACTATATGGTAGATACACCCCTTGGAAATTAGTTTGCAAGCTTTAAGATAGCAGATGAATTGTTCTTTCAATTCCAAGTTACTACCTGCCCATTCACGAATTGACTCATTAGGGAATTTAAATTTGACCTTGTGGTTCCTGTAATCTATAAAGGCAGTAGAAGCATGCAACCAATCCATCACAAAATTAGCATCAAAATCAACCATCTCAAGCTCAACAAGATCATAAGGAATGACTTTATGCAACACTAACACAGGACAACTTTGATAGACTCTTTGGGCTACAATTGACTCATTCATGGGAGTATAGACTGAGAAAGATTCGAACAAGATTTCAGGACTCATATCAAACTCAGTAGCTAGGAAAGGAGTCATAAAAGATAAATTGGTACTCAAATCAAGCAATGCATACACATCAAAGCTAAAGACCTTTAACATAACAATAACCACATCAAGAGTTTCTTCCACCTCTTACCTATCATGAAGTACATAAAATCTATTATTGTGTTGAGCACTACCCTAGTGAACCCTTTGTTTCCTTTGAACATACGAAATAACTTGCCCATGGGGACAACCTTATTCACCTTTATTTGGCGCATTTGGACACTAGAATAGCTTGTGGCCAATCATGCCACATCTGTAGCAAGCACAAAAGCCTGCATAATATCTACCTCCATGGTTCTTTCCACAAGTAGTACACCTAGGAAAGTCTTATCGACCATCTCTTTGGATCCTAGGGTATGGAACCCTATCCTTATCAAATCTCTAATTTAGACCCTAAAATGACCCTTGGCCTTGCTGAGGATAACCATTTCCACCACCAAACTTAGCATCAGAGAACCTACCTTCAAATCAATCCTTCTTGGACTCTCTTACCATTCTCTCCTTGAGTGTCTCATATTGAACTTGCTCAGCATAAGTCATGAGCCAAGAGTTGTCCATATCCTTCATAAGCATAGTAGTATGGAACTCTTTGACAACCATGTATGATATTCTTGAAATAAACTTGTTTATCCTCGCTTGGGAATCAACAACCAATGATGAAACATATTTTGAAAGCTTCATGAACTTGAGGGAATACTCCCTCAGACTCATTGCTTGAGGTTGATGAATTTAGTCATCTTTGCTTCCTTAAGCTTAAGTGGGAAGAAGTGGTCAGGAAATGCAAGCTTGAATTCTTCCCCACTAATTAGACCTTTATAAGCCCTGTTAGCCACTCATTGAGTGGAACACACTTAGGCCACTCTTTTAAGTTGATAAGCAGTCAATTTTTCCTTGCCTTTTGAAGTCACACCCTTTATGGAAAACACCCTATACAGCTCATCAATGAACTCTTTAGCATCTTCATATACCTTTGAACCATCAAACTCAAGAGGGATTATCTAAGAAAAATCGCTTATGCTAGCTGCTGGAGTTGGCACATTAGAAGAAGGGGCAACCATACCTTGTTCAACATGGATAGTCATAAGCCAGGATAACATAACAATAGTGTTCAGGAATTCAACATTGGTGAATTGCTCTTCGAAAGGGTCATGAGGAGCTTAACCCTCACTAGCACATACTCCTCTTGGCTCAGGTTCTCTTCTTGAAGTGTTGTTTTGAAAATTACAATGAACAATTGTTAGAGTTAGGAAGCCTTAGGACATGTTCTATGACATGATATAAATCATAAAAAAAGTGAAATATTTCCTAAAATTCCTCAGATCCTCATATTCATAGATGTGGTATACTTTACACCCATGAATAACATTCCACTTGACACAGCATGTTGGACTCCTTAGAACACTTCAAAACCTAGTGCTTTAATATCTAGTTTGTCATAACCCAAGCTACACCCTAGGTGTAACAACCCCCATGACATCCTCAATAGAACCCCAATCTAGCCTTCACAGGAAATCATAAACATTCAAGATAAGTAATGAAAATAAATAAGTGGAAGCTAAATATCATCATAAGCTGGAACCTAAGATAATAAGAGATACATAAGCCAAAGAGTCATAAATCATGTCTAATAAGTCTCTAAATCATAAAATTGGTGTGGGATAAGACCTTCCCCGAGCTTAACCTCAATGAAAATAAAATACAGTATCAACATAACATGTAAGTTAAATGAAAGTAGGATCCCGAAGCATGAGGACTCAACCAACAACAATCCAAATCTAGCCATGAGGATGAGGAGGATAATGACATGCACCTACATCATGATATAATATAGGCACAAAGTATACATTAGTACATTTAATGTACTAAGTATGCATGTATGCAATACAATCTTAATATATTATCTCAAAATTGCATAATAATGATTCATGAGCAAAGACACATGTATAGAACCAAAGTAGAAAAAGAATAAACATACCAATATTCTAGGAGCATAATAATTCATGATACCATAATACATGTACATATGTGGGATTGTCACCGTAACCAATAATGAGACCATGTGAGCTATAACATGGAAATCTAGTGTTGCACCTACACTGGAAAAAGGGGAGCCTACTTGCATAGGTAGGACTCTACACTTTATATCATAAGCTATGTGGATCTACTAGCAACCCATATTGAGGAATATCATCATTCCTATAATGGCAGGTAGTTTTTGAAAAATGCAATCTATGAAGGTCCTTTCGATGATAATCAACATCCCACAAAATACATAATAGATACATATAGTCATGATTTTCATAAATCATTATGTCATACTAAATCATCATAATTCATACTTGTATATCGTCATTGTAAACTTGATCATAGTCTTATAGTTCCAAATATCATACATAAATTTCATACTATGGTCCTAGATGATTTTCAGAATCCTAAATCTCCTCGTTGGGATCCCAAGTCATCCTCAATTTCCTAAACCCACTCCTAGGATCCTAGGTCACCTCTCAAAATCCAAAATCTCCCCACGGGGATCCCAAGTCAACCTCAAGGACCTGGATCCCCTATTCATAGCATACTACAATCTTAGGCCACCTTTTAAATTCCTGAATCTCCCCATTGGGATCCCAGTTCAACCTTAACATCCTAAATCTCTTATTCAGAGCATACTAGGGTCCTAGGTTTCCTTTTGAAATCCTAAATCTCCCCACCAGGACCCCAGATCAACCTCAAGGTCCTAAATACCCTATTTATAATCATAAATTTTTTTTTAAATCTTGTATATGCTTGATCATATGATGAGATATAGGATTATAGCATGGTTTCATAATCACTAAGTCTAAAATCACGATTAATGAGTGAGCACATGCATAATCATTGAATTGAAAATCATTTGAATCATAATTTAAGTGACCCATGCATAGTTTTCCTAATCAACATAACATACTTGAATAATCTCGTGAAAAACATGAAAATCAAAATTAATTCATGCATATTTCAATGTATAAACATAACCATAACATTATAATAAAATTTGAAAATATAGTCATGAAAACCCTAATTTGATCATACTTGAAATTAGATGAAATAATGAGAAATTAGGTTGGGGGCTATTGGTGGAAGGTATTCATGGATGAAAGTCAAATACCTTAATGATAATTGAATAAATAATAATGAATATGACTTGAAATGTGAGGGTTCTTCAATGAATTCTACAGTTGGGCTTGACAGTGGACTTGAGAGTGACTTGGAAGAGAAATGATTAAGTATATGTATTTGAGGAGTGATTAAAAGACTTTGATTAGGTTAGGATACAATTATGAGGGGTATTTTAGTCTAAACCATCCAAAAGAGATGTAGGAATCAAGGAAAGGACTTAAATTCCCTTACGAAATCAAATCTTAAAATCGGATACATTGCACAAAACCACCACAATGAACCCTGTTGTGTACCACGACATGTGGTAGGGTTCATGGTGGGGATCTTTAGTTGGAAAGTGAAGTGGCCAAGGGAGAGTTTACTTCACGAGACCCTTCATGAGTCGTGGTTCATGGTGGAACACCTTCACCAAGGCTTCCTCAACAAGACTCCGACACTACAAAGTTGTATCACCACGCGGCCCTTCATGATTTGTGGAGTGCACCACAAGCCGTGAAAGGTCTCTTTGTGGGACACCTTCATGATTTTCCAGATATTTTTTTTTAAGGCTGGTTTCCATCTTCCAACAACTGGGACCATACAACTTTAAAATCAGTTAAAATCATACTTTGCTTAATAAATGACAACCATCAAATCTCAATTCAAAATAATGCATAGTAAAACCATGATCATCAAATAACTTAGGGTTCATGAGAATGTAGCCATGAATGACCATATCAAGAATTAAAGTATAGGAACAACACTATTATCAATGCATAACTTAGTAGATCTCAAATAAATAAGAATCGACATAATTAAGTATTAGACACAATTAGGGCTCAATTCAACTTATGATAAAGAATTAGTGAAATTTAGATGTTGGGTAGGTAGAAAAACTCAATCCAAATCAATAACTATCCTTACATACCTGAGAGATTGAAGTTACACGAAAAACTCGAATGACATTGATGAAACACTTGAACCCTAGCCTTTTCTCTCCCCAACTTGCTCTCAAAATATTCTTATTGTTTACAAGATTATAGGCCTATTGGTTACTAATGAGGGACTCAAAATAATCCCAACAGGTTAGGGTTTTGATTAGAAAAGGATAGGAAAATATTAATTTATCCATTATTAAAACTATCAACTAGAATCACAAAACCTT
>JBCEWC010021188.1:0-10579 GCA_038996855.1 Solanum aculeatissimum | reverse complement strand
AGTATAAGAACATGCATAACTTGATCATAATCAAACCATTAAACTTTCATGAAATTCTAACTCAAAACAACATTAAAGCACCTGAAATCTACAGCACATAATCCCAATCAAATAATTATTTGAAAATTTAAAGAACCCAACCTTAATTGAAAACTAAAAATCAAATTTAAAGAGGAGGGTTCTTGGGTCTTCAAGGATGAAAGGAAATCCTTAAATCAAATCCCACATACCTTACAATCACCAAAGGAATTGAAGAATCAAGTAAGCAAGGTTGTCTTCCCCAAATTTCTTCAAGCTTCAACAATGGAGGTCGAGAGATTTTAGGATTTTTCAAAGAGTAATGAGGAGCCTTAGAATGGATGAAAAGGGGTTAGGGTTAGGTTAAGGGGACCTTAGGATGCCTAAAAGGGGATTAGGGATTAATTAAATCACGAAAATATCATTAATGAAGTGGACAATTAACTGTAAAATAGTGTTTCACGAAGGAGCTACAGTGGTTTTCCAATAGCACACTGGCCGTGTAAGTGACCGTGTTCCATGCCTTAGCCAAATTTCAACACGAACTCTCGGGGGACTTTCTGGAACACTTCACGAAGGGGGTTCACGGGCCGTGTGACTTCACACGGATCATGTACTAGTCCGTGGCCCAAGAACCAACCCCAAACAAAGGCCAAGACACTGCCTCCCCAAACGGACCCCCAAACAGACCGTTTGAGGTCTCACGGATCGTGGGGTGGTCCTGGGACCTCACTTGGTCCATGGGTTGGGTTCAGGCCACCCTGAACCCACTGGACCATGGCACGGCCCCCCAAATAGACCGTGGACCCTCACACGGTCTGTGGTCCTCTCCTTGGGCCATTTTTAGGGCCTATCCCCAACGTCTTCTGAATTTCAGGCAGTCTCACTATTTTGGCCATAACTTCGTCATACGAACTCCAAATCGAGTGAAACTAGTTGCGTTGCGAAGATAACTCAAAGAGATTCAATGTAGTAGCCTACACGGTTAAACCCACATCCAAAGTTATGTCTCTTCAAAGTACACTTCCCAAACAACCTTTTTAGGCCACCAAATAATCCATTTTGCGTTCGGCCACCTAAACTCAACCCGTGGCTACTAAAATTCAACCATGACCAGTATAACATCGTACAGGACCAACCATAAGAATTTTTTAAAATTTTTTGGGTCGTTATAGAGATGGTGGCAAAGGCAAGGGTTGGAAGCCACATCCCAAGAATCATGACACCTGTAGGCTTGATGCAAAGAAGTTTGCTTGTAAAAGCAGCGGAGAGGGCAAGGCACAACCCAAAAAGGAGTTTAAGTGCTACATATACGGTGGGTTGCATAGTTATAAGAAGTGCCCCGAACTGAAGAGCCTTGGTGCCATACTACGGGAGAGAAATGAGAAAAAAATATAGGAACAGGCTCTCGAAACACGGGAAGGATCGGGCATAATAAGGGTAACTATGATTGGCTTATGCGGGGCCATCACACAACAGCCAAAGAAGCCAGAGGAGTATAATGCATAGTATGTGGATATCATGATCAACGAGTGACCCGCTCGTGCCATGGTTGAAACAAGCACAGAGGCTAACATCTTGACAAAGTCAGCGACAACAAAGTTGGGGCGGAAGTATAACCAAAGTAATGCACAAATTAGGATGGTAAATGCACCAATGAACCCTATGTGTGGAGTTTCTTAGGGAGTTGACATAGAGTTGGGCGTGTGGCATGGTAAAACCAACTTTCATGTCACATTTTCTGGGACAAGAGTTTTTCCAAAAGTGTCACGCAGTGATCGACCCATACCTCAAATAACTCATGGTTATGGATCAAAGGGGTTCCTACATGGTGCCCTTAGTCAATATGCTTAAGTCAGAGGGACAATCTCAACAGTCGACCTTACAACTTGTGGAGGGTTTCCAACATGAAAGGCCATTGTTGTGTTCGACGCTCGCTAGGAGGAAGAGCCTTCGATGGAGAAACATACGAAGGAAGCCAAGCAGGAGTAAGGATGACCAATCTCAGTGGTGTTCCCCGTGCACTGAGAGGGTCAAACTCCAGTAGATACCAAAAAGGGACGACATAGAGGTATGTAGAAGTCCAAAGGTGGAGATCGAGAGTTCGAGAAGAGTGCGGGAGTCCCTACTTTAGCATTGGGCTGAGAACTTCGTAACATCACGTGGGAGAGAGTGTGATGACCCATTACTTGATCATTAATAAGAAGGAAGAATCTAGAGTCAAGGAGAACAAACTATAGTCTTGGAGAGGTTTTCTAAAGACTCTAGAACATTGTGGATAGCACTTGAAACTCCTTAGAATACTCTAGAATAATATAGAAAAATCTTGAGAAGTCTTAGAAAAATCTAGAAGAATTTATTCATATCTTGGAAGACTTAGAAAAGTCTAGAAATGTAGAGCCTTCTAGAAATAGGGACTTATGTGTAAATATTGGAGGACTTGTAAAGTAATTATTATTTACACTTTGATCCCTAGGGAGTAGTATAAATAAAAGGGTCATTTATTTGTACAAACCATCCAAAAATCCAAGAGTTGTAAGCATTCTCTAAGTATAATACAAAGCCTTCTTTATTACAAGCTCTCTTTGTCTTCCTAATCTTGCATTCCTTAAGCGATCAAGTAATAAGACTTACGTGTATTTGCAAGATCGTAAAAGATTTGTGAGCAAATTAACAAGTACCGAATGGAAGTCTTAGCCAGAGTTCTAAGTCTGTGACAGTGTGCTAGAAATTAAGGTGTCAACTTACAACAGGTGAGATGCTACGAGTGTGCATGTATATGACCTTTAGATGAAAATAGTAGATTGAGAATAAATCATTAAGTGAGAAAAGTCTTAAAATGTGTATTCATGAATGTGTAAAGTTGTGTGAGGCTCTAAGATATGACTTGGTATGAGAACCTTGATAGTATATTTGAGTCTTCAATGTAGAGTGAGCTGGTGTAAGCATTCTTCATTACCCTTAGTGATTAGGTCGACATTGATTTATGTATAAATGTTGATGAGTTTTACCTTGTAATCCAAGACTTCTTTAGTCACATATATTGGATCTTAGAAGTTGAGTGTTAGCAGACTAAACTAAAAGGTTAGATTATAAGAGTTGTAGGAAGCGAGTAAGTATGCTCAAGTATGACAATAAAAGTAGTAAGTATAGAAAGATGTCCATAGAGCTATAAGGAATCTAAGAGTAGTATCTTATAAAAAAGTTCTAATAGCGATTTATATCTTTGAGTATAGTATAATAAGAGATTTTAAGATATTCTTGTAGATAGTGATGTCTCAATCATGTGGAGAGATTTGTTATAGCTTAGTAAAGACAATCAGTTCGCAGACTTAGGGACTGGACCTTTGAGCTAAAGGGGAGATGAGGAGTTAATAAACTAAAGTAAGTCTTGAGCTTTCGATAGTAATAAGTTGATCAGGATGAGACCTTGATGCTTTTTTATCTCATGTATTTCTTATAGCTCAGTTAAGGTGATACTCTATTTTTGTCTTGTGTATGAGCGTCACACCCGATGCTGATTCACATTCATGTTGAAATCTGAGGATGAGTAGTGATAGTTGTACTATTATCTCATGATTATTAGAGTTGCCAACCTTATGTCATACGAGATACGACTTGAGTTTCACAGTATGTTCAACTCCATATATTCATAATAGGTCCTAAAAGGCTAATGAGATTGTATCATATTATGAACACTCTCAGATCAAATTTCTCGAATGTATCATGCTTATGATCTTTTGCTCTAAGACCTTCCAATGATCCTTCTTTCTTGCCTTGATAGTGATATTGGTGATAGAAGATGAGTTATTATTGATGAGTAAGGGTGATTGTTCCTCGATGTGATAACTATGATGTCCTCCTTTCATTTAGATTATAGATATGGAGGAAGAGCGAGATGAGACCTTATGATGTGCAATAGATAGGTAAAGGTAGGTTAGAGTGTCTCTAGGTAAAATAATGTTAGTGAGTCTTTGAGTGAGAGCTCGTTCAATGATGGGGGTAGAAAGTGCAAAGTAGGCTTGATTATTCTTAGATATGGTCGAAGTGGTTAGTGTGATAGGGTTGAATGTGTGGTTGTTATTATGTGAGTAATGTTGTTAGGCTATTGACGACTTCTTGGTGAGGGTTTCGAGTAAGAGTAGTAATATAATAGAGAAAACTAGTGATATTTTAAATGAAAGTTCTTGTGGAGGTATAGAGTTTGAATTTTGAGGATTAGTTTTGATGAGTATGGTCATTTTAGGAATAGGACATTGAGGCTTAGAATTAGTCTTGAACGAAATAAGAGGTGTGGTTAGGCAGAAATTTGAATAGGAGCTATAAACTCTAGGTGATGGAGTGTAGTGTCATGAAAGGAGCATAGTTGAGATGAGGTACTAAGCTTGAGAGTTATCCATAGAGTCTTATATGTCAAGATGGTCCCATTCTTGAATTGGAGTTGATGACTTCTATCATTAGTTCTAATAATTGATTGGTGAGATATTTAAATGATTCGTGTTGATTGAGTTTTAATGTTCCATTCGTGCGTGATGGTGAGAATTTCTAAGGTAATATCTCTATTCTTAATCTAATTCGATTTGTCTATTTTGAGTTTCATATGTGACTGTATAGACTGGTTAATTGTGATTCATTGATCTGATGGAGTCTCGATTGTTATTCGTGCCTTGAATTCATCTTTGGTCTGTTCATCATTTGAAGACGAATGATCCCAAGGGGGAGATATTGTAATACCCCACAACTCTATTCATACAATTCAAATTTTTTTGTTGTGAGTTGATAAGCTTAAACCTAGTGATACCTTGCATGTACCTATATTTTAAGGCTCATTCCCATATGTGTGAAGAGTATTAGAAGTGGATTATGTTCATAAGAGACCCCTAGTATTTAGTCGAGTTCAAAACTTTCTTATCAATTGAGTTTTTCGCATTAGATTATGAAAGGGCAACTTTAAATGACCATAACTCTTAGCACACAGAGAACTAGATGTCTCATGACCTACCAAATGAAAGCTCTTTGAATTATCTTTCCAATACAATTGATTTCACCTCATTTGGAGTCAAAAGTTATGATTGTTTTACTGCAGACTACCAGAACAGAGTTGAAACTACGAAACCTACTTACGGGCCGTGGATTGAAGTGCGGGCCGTACTGTTAACTTGTGGAAAAAATTTTGCAAGTCCATTTTGAGTCCCAGACTTGACAGACCCATCTATGGGTCATAGAAACTTCTATGAGCCATAGATTGGGCTCGTAGAATCATCCAAAAATTTCAAAATTTGCTGAAAAGTTTACGGACGGGTTCCTACGGGCCATGGAACCTTCTACTGGCCGTAGATGGGCCCATGGACGACTTTGACAGATTTTAAAAAAAGTTTATTTTGGTCATTTTTCACCCTTTTAAATTATAAACTCGACGATTTTGTATCTATTTAAGTCCCTAAACATAACTAATCAGTCTATTTACGTTCAAAACATATTCCAATACTTTAAACAAGGTTCCAAGAAGGGAAAATCTAGGGTTTTAAGAGAATCAAGTTCATCCTTCAAAGTTCTCCATAAATCTAAATTTTCAGGTATGTAAGACTACTCATAGCGTTGGATTGAGTTCATCCGCACGCCCACATGTTGTTTTTCTTGTACTTGAGTTTGAGTAAAGTTTTACCCTAATTCCTGAATTAATTTCCTTGAGTTGCCTATTGTCCTATTGAGTTCTTTGTACATAAAAATATATTGATGATATTTGTGAGTTGGGTATTTGATTGGAATGCATGTTCATGTCTTCATTCACATGAATCCTAATTGAGGGTTGTACTTGATTTTATGCATTATGCCAAATTGAGATTAAATGTCGTTGATATGTGTTGAACAAAGATGAATTTGAACTAAATTAAACATATTTTACTGAGTTTTCATGAACATGAGTTTTAAGCATAAATAATGATTTGAGAAAGAGTCTTGATGAGATGATGCATGTTTTAATGAGTTTTGATGAAATTAAATATTGCGTTTACACGATGATTTGAGTAAATATTTAACGAGGATGTAAATAATTTACAACATATTTTTTATTGATGAAAGATTATGATGATGATGTTTGAGATGAGTTTGAATGAGTTTTAAAGAAAATATTTTGGGAGTAGTACTGAGCACGGAGTTAGGTAGAGTAAGAATGACTCAAACCCCCATAACTATGCCGCCAATGTAGGATAGTTGTGCAGTTAACTCTGGCAACTCTTGTCCTAAAATGATGAACGGGGATGATGGATCCATGTGGTAGAGTGACGTCTTTACCTTGGCAAGTAATGGACGGGCGTGACAACGACGTCACCTTCGTTGTACATCACCAATTTTGGTGGGGTGGAGAGTATGTTGGTTAGAGAAACTTCCTAATTTTTGCATAACTAATTTGACTGAGTCGCATATTATTGAGGTTCTTTTCAAATCATGACTACGTTCTTAAACTTGCATGTTTTACTGAGTTGAGTCACTTGAGTTGAGTATATTTGATAATGTCCTTTCCTTTCTAGTCATTTTACATACCAATATATTTCATGTACTGACGTCCATTTGGACTACATCGTTTTATGATGTAGAGACAGATATTAGAGGTCATCAACAGGTGCATCGTTGAAGACCAGTCTCCGTTTCAAACTTGGTGAGCCTCCTTGCTTTCGGAGAAACCCTTCCTTTTATCTTTATTGAGTAGTATTTATTTTATTTGAGGTAGTCCGGGGCTTGTCTTGACACCTTCTAGATTGGATTAGAGACTTCATAGACACTGAGTAGAGAGAGTTGATTATTTTTATTTTGCAAAACTTGACTATTGAAAATTATTTTATACAAGCTTTATTTATTTATTTGATGTCTTTTCTTGAGTATTCTTCCATTATTAAGTATGATGTGATCATGAGGTCATGTGGTTCTCTTGGGGAATTATAAATGGTTCTTCAAGTGTCGACCACGCCAAGGGATCCTCCCCCGGCGTGAATGATACTGTATAAATTATATATAAATGTGTGTCGATGTTTTATAAATAGGTATGTAATGTATCGACATATATAAATGGTGCATAATTGTGTATCAATATTATATAAATAATTATGTAATGTATCAATATCTATATTTATTTGATTGTTATGCATTTTACCTTAATAAATAAAAAATAAACAAGACATAATAATATGATATAAATATTCATTTTTTCACAAAAGAAGTTAAACGATTTAAAAAAGGAAAAAGCTTTTACTAAAAAAACAACAAAAAAATTTGAACATTGAATTATTTTAGTGTTAAAAAAAAAAACAAATAAGAAAAGGAATTGTATTAAATGGGAACTAAGTTTTGCTTTGTTTGGTTGGCTATTGGTTATCGTATGTGATATGGCAAAACAAAACACACAGACACACCAAAAAAGGAAAAAAAACAAACAAAACAGATACCCAAAAAATTATAAAAAGAAAAAGAGGAGGAGTGTCTGGCAGAAATTGTCGAAATGACCATTGTTGTCACATTTAAGGGCCAAAAGGCCATTTTTAGTAATAAAAAAATGGGCTAATTTTTATGTAAATAGTTTTTTTTTAATACCTGTGGGAGTAATTATCCCCCCAAAATTTGGAGGCCTTAATACAATTTACTTAAATTAGTATTATTATTAATCTTATTCTATATTATATAATTTATATAAATAAAATTGTTCTAATATTTTTTATCATCTTTTTTTTATAGCAATAAGTTCATAAATTATGATAATTTTCTTCACTCATTAATTAATATATTTATTTCACCCTTGAATTTATTTATTTTTATCCTTTTTATATAAAAATTAAGTTATATACATCGATAACATAATAAATTTTTTTCAATCTTCTGTGGAACTGCAGGAATACAAAATCACTCATGCATCGATTTTCTTTTCGTTTTAATTCAATACATTATATTAAATTTCTAATAATTAATTTTAAATATTATTCAATGAGTGCTATTTAATAAAATAAATTACAATCTTCATTCAAATTGATTAGAAATTTAATTTCAAGGTGTATATATTTTTTACACTATTTATGCACAAAACTTGTACTAGTAAGTTATGTATGCTCTTTTCTTTTTCTTGTTTGTGGTGATAATCATATCAAAATTTTAATTTGATTTTCGAACCTCAAGATCAATAATTCCTCACTTTATTCTTTGTGTTCTTTTTTCTTTTTTTTTTTATAAACTTTTTATTTTTTTTAATCTTAAATGATTAATTTATTATTAATTTTTTTTTTTGTTTGTATACAAATTTTATAAAATAAATCTAGAGGCCTCTTAATGATTTTGCATTATGCCATAGAATTCTTTGAGCCGCGTATCATATAGATTTTTAAATATTCCCCACAAGAAAAGTTCATATTTTTAAAAAAAGTTTAGGCAGAAGAAAAGAGGATTAGGCAATGCACTAATTTTCTTGTGGGGAAGGTAGGGAAAGGATAGGAAATTTGAGTTCGAATCTTAAGTACTTTAAAAAAATCATGTTAATAGATTATGCAATACATTAATTTAAATTAATCGAATTTTAATATAAATATCAAACATTAAATGGGTGAAAATTCAAAAAGTTAAAATTTGCGTTGAGCATTATGTCTTACCAAAAAAAAAAAGAACACGTACAAATTCGGCTTCGGGTTAGCACTATCCGTGGAAAGTAAAACCTTGAGAGGTTTTTAAATTTTACATTTCTCCTTTAAGTTTTATAAGTTTATTTATTTTTCTTTTGTCTAATCATTCAATATTCGAAGTATACTGATCTCATTAATTTAGACTAACATCACATGACACATCGGGAGAAGGACTTTATCTAAAATTTCTTCACTCTTAGAATCAGTTCAACCCCATATATTTGATGAAACTTGTGGAAATGATCAAGAAAAGTGAATATGAAAATAATCAGAAAAGATGAGAGAGCTACCTCAAGCTTCACCTTAGAACTATGGTCGAACAAGGACTATTAGAGAAAAAAAAAGGGATATAAAAATTTAAAAATAAAAATAAATTGCTTGCTTGTTGTCAAACGTATTAAAGAAGATATGCAACTTCATTGTCTACCAGAAATTATTGAAGATTTCATATACCTATTGAAATTCAACAAAACAATTATTATCCGCATTTAATTTGAAAAATAAGTATGTTGACTTTTTGAGAAATAAAGGTTACAAACATGCACAAGACTGCTTGTACGAAATAATGCAATCAAGAAAATGAATTTTTTCTTTTAAAAGATTTACTTAATATAGATTTCTAGTTTATGAATGATGTTATATACAAATATTTTAGTATTGTTGGTTGGGCTTAAAAAGTAAATAGAAGTGAAAACAAGCATAGGAACACATAAATTGGCCTCTGAGCTAGCCCATCCAATTACTCAGCCCAACTTGGATATGTGTGACACCTCATAACTCTATCCTCACATGTATCTATGTTTCGAGACTCATTCTTACATATGAGAAATGTATTAGGGTCATAAGAGACTTCTAACACTTAGACGAGTTCAAAACTTTCCAATAAATTGAGTTTCTAGTGATAGATTATCCAAAAGTCTACTTTAAACGATCATAACTCTTAGCACACAAAGAATTAGGTGGATCATGACCTATCAAATGAAATCTCTTTGAATTAAATTTTCAACGCAACTTGTTTCACCTTATTTGGAGTTCAGAGTCAAAAGTTATGGTCGTTACTGAACATTGCCAGAGTAGGGTGATTCCACGAAACCCTATACGGGTCGTGATTCGACATATGACCCGTAAGGTTAAGTTTCGTGAAAAGGTCCAAAAAGTCAAATTTTGAGCCTCAGACTTCACGAATCCATCTACGGATCGTAAAGCCTTCTGGGGGTCGTGAATAGGTCTCGTGAAAGGTTCCAGTAACCTCAAGAGCATGCCCAAAATTTTACGGAAGGTCCCTACAAGTCGTAAAGCATCTTACGGGTCATGGATAGGTCTCGTATAATATTTCAGTGACCTCAGGAACGTGGCCAAAGGTTTACGAAAGGTTCCACGAGTCGTAGAACGTTCCACGAGTCGTGAAAGTGGCCAGTGGATGACTTTTTTCAGCTTTTTCTAAAGGGTTATTTTGGTCTTTTTTCACCCTTTTAAAGCCTAAACTTGATGTTTTTATTCCTAAATAAAAGCCTAAATATATCAGTTGATTCTTTTTACACTCAAGCTCATCCTCCAAACGTAGAGCAATGATTCAAGAGAGAAAAAGGACTAGAGTTTGAAGAAAAAACTTGAGGATTCTTCCAATCTATTCCAAGATTCAAACTTCCAGGTATGTAAGGCTAACCAAAATATGGATTTTGTTCTTCCATGTGCCCCATAACCTGAATTGATGGAATTGTTGATGAATTGAATCTTTCATGGGTGTTTCTTGAGGGTTTTTCTTAAATACTAACGTATATCTATATAATTTTGCATAAATTATAGTTTTTATGAATTAAATAATAGAAATTGATGATTTTACTTTTCTACATGAACCCTAGACTGAATTCTTGTTATTTTTAAATATTGCATTTAAATGA
>JBCEWC010021187.1:0-10580 GCA_038996855.1 Solanum aculeatissimum | reverse complement strand
AGGTTTAAGGGACTTTAGGAAGCCTAAAAAGGGCCTAGGGATCAACCAAATTACGACTTAACCCTTAATGAGGCGGACAATTCACTGACCCAGGGCCAAACGCTAGCCCAAACGGTCCATAACACAGTTCACGATCCGTACAAATGCTCCATGAGCCTTGAATTAGTCAAATAATCATCCCACAACCTTTCCAAGGTTCTGCCCCACTTAACGGACCACCAAACGGTCCATTTGAGGTCTCACGGACCGTGGGGTGGTCCGTGGACCCTAACTTAGTTTTTGGGGTGGGTCCTGGCCACCCCATGCTCTCTGGACCATCTCACAGACCCCCACACAGACTGTGATAAGTAACCACTTTCCGTGGCCCATGCCTTGGGCCATTTTCAGGGCCCCTTTCCAATGTCTTTTGAATTTCAGGTAGTCTCACTCCTTGAGCCATAACTTTCTCATACGAACTTGAAATCGAGTGAAAAAAGTTGTGTTGTGAAGCTAACGCAAAGAGCTTCAATTGGATATGAAATATCCTACATGGTTAAATCCACATCAAAATTTATGGTTCTGTGAAGCTCACTGTCCAAATGGCCTCTCTAGGCCCCAAAATGATCCATTTTGCGTTCGTCCACTTAAACTCAACCTGTGGCTACCAAATTTCAACCATGACCAGTATAATATCATACAAGATCAACCATAAGGAGTTCCAGAAAAGTTCGGGTCGTTACACTAGGCCCTTGACTTCAATGGATATTAGGAGTTTCTTAGGCTTAGCGAGGTACTATCAGAGATTTATTGAGGGATTTTCTTCACTTGCCTATCCTTTGAAAAATTTGACACAAAATAAGTTGAAGTTCTAATGTACCGATGAATATGAAAAGAGTTTTCAATCCTTGAAAGATAAGCTTACATCCGCTCCTATTTTGACCTTACCAGACTGGTTAGATGGATTTGTTGTATATTGTGATGCTTCAAAAATTGGGTTAGGTTGTGTGTTGATGCAAGGTTATTGCCTATGATTATAGGCAACTAAAAGTGTATAAGAATAATTATCCTACTCATGACGTTGAACTAACGATCGTGGTATTTTCCTTGAAGATATGATGTTATTACCTCCAAGGGGTGTATGTGAATGTCTTTACCAATCATAAAAGGTATCTTAATTTGAGGCAAATAAGGTGGGTAGAACTCCTTAAAGATTATGACATGAGTGTGAATTATCACCTAGAAAAGGCAAATGTTGTAGTCAACACACTAAGTAGAGTATTCATTGAAAGTATAGCTCACATTGATGATAGGAAGAGGGAGTCAGCCAAAGATGTCCATAGATTGGATAGGTTGGGAGTTAGGTTGGATGAAGTCGAAGATGGAGATATAGTGGTTCTAGATGGTTCCAAATCTTATTTGGTTGAAGAGGTCAAATCCAAGCAAGACTTTGATCCCTCCTTGGTTGAATTAAAGACATTGGTAAAAGAGAGCAAGGTAGAGGTTTTCTCCCAAGTGGAAGATTGTATCCTTAGATACCAAGTTCCATGACCCAAGCCTAGGGCCTAGGAATGACATGGAAAATGGGAGCCTGAGAGTCCCCAAGCAAGCCTCATAGCATCCATACACATATCATCGATTTGGAAGCGCATAATAACTACCATAATCACTTAGTGATACTAAGGGATAGGGATAGATGACTCAATCTATGGGATACAGGAATGGGACTCATTAGCATACAATAAAACACATAAATCTAAGGGATGAGAATTTGGGACTCAAGCTATGGGGATGTCATAGGGAAAGGGATTTACGGAATTCACATAGCACATAACATATAAGAACTAAGAGGGGGGTAAGTATGACTCACGCTATGGGGATAGATAGGACTTAGGACTTTTCACATTTCCACACTTTATCATAATCATATTATCATAGCATAATATGCAACATAACATCCCAAGCATAAACATGACATATTAGTACAAAGGAGTTCATAATGTCCAACAATACCTCTAGTACATAGAATAGGATGGGGGCGAAGACAAGTCCCGGGCTCACCCTCAAATGAAAGACTTAAAGCATCATAACATAATAGGTAGATAGAAGGTGGTTTGTCCTTGGATGATAGAACTCACCATAAGCAACTTATTTCCGAACAAGCTAGCCATCAAGAGGTGGATGAAGATAGTCTCTGGTCCCTACATAGTTAGATCATGTAGGCAAAAGAGTATACATTAGTACGTTTGAATGTACTAAGTATGCGGGCATGCAAATGCTTATGAACATGTAATCCTGAAAAATCAATGTTAGATGACAAGGGTATATATAGAAAGAAGTATATAAGAAATAATATCATATCAATATGTCTTAAATCTGTGATACATGAATGCTATAATACTTAAACATATGGAGATGGGACCATAACTGACATCTCAAACCCATGCGATCTAATACATGAATCCACTTGATGAAAGCCTCCCACCAGATTAGAGTACACTACTTTCCAAAGTTAGACTACACCACACCTTACGAACTCTTTTTTCCGGTGTGATGGCCACCTTCCTTACGAACTCATCTTTTGGAAAGGATTTCATAATCATCCCATAAAAGGGCATAAACATAAACCTATATTGGCACATAGTTATGAGGTTACAAGTATGCCATGTTTATGCTTATGTACGAAAATTTACGGGTCGTGAAGTGGATACAAGTCCACAAAATTCTCCACTCTCCGTGATGACTCTTCTCTCTCTAGGTCCAAAGTTATAAAATTCTAAAACCTAAATTATGGTAGATGGTTAGTTGGGTTAGTTGTGGAAGAATTATTTTTATGAACTATTTATAGATGTAGAAAAATAACCAAGTCCAAAATAAATTGGGAAACACTAAATCGAAAGGAAATTGGATTGTCATGTTGTTGCCGCCTCAACCATCCCTTGTTGCCGCCTCAACCATCCCTTGTTGCCCACGTGTTAGTTGCCACGTGACAGCAGACATTCAATTGCAATTGAAATTGTAATTAACAACGTGCATATGTATAATAATAATAATAATATATATTATTATATTTAATTTAATCCATTAAGTTGTCTGCTTGATTTTCCTTCTATAATCTTCCCTTTTTAATTTGTTTGAGCTCCAAATTTCTTCATTTTTGCGCCAATTTAATTCTACAAATAAAATACACAATATAGCACAGTCCATAAAATTTATGCTCAAAATGAATAAATAAAAGTATTAAATATGAGGTAAATAATGACTAAAAATATATATTTTTGGCCCAACATCAATAGCCCCCCATCTCCATATTTCATTTGGTATTAGGTCATCATCCCACAAGAATACATATACATATATGTGGTTTTAAACGGGGAATAAGTCTTTTCAAAACATAACAATGCATACTTAGGCTTAAAAGCCAAACATACTTCATAATACTTTCATGTCATACTTCATGCATAAGAGTAGCTCATTTAAACTTGTACATAGTGGTGCATAACACCCATAATGCTTAAAAAAGTCATATCGTAGACATCATGTGATTACAATCTTGTCATACCCATACTTGTTTTGAAAACATAGTCATAATCATAAATTGGATCTTAGCCCACATCATAAACTTCATGAACATCAATGTTCATGCATGCATATACCATGAATGATGAGAGAAAAACACGAGTATTAGGAATTCATAATTAAATCAACATAATAGAGTGAAATCATAATAAATTCGTAGAGAAATTTAACAATTGAAACATAATTGGTACTTCCCATGCATAAATTCAAAGATTAAAGGGACATGCATATTTATACTTCATAAAATCAATGTAAATCATAATAATAAGATTCAAATCATCATAAAATCAATCTATAAATTCAGCCCATAGCCCAATTGCAACAGATTAAAAGTAATTTTAAAGACCCATTTGAATATCATACTTGAAACTAATGTAATTGAAGAAATAGGTTTTGTATCTTAATTATTGGAAGGAATATGAATCAATCCCACATAACTTGATAAATCTAGAAAAATTAAGATAGAATTGACTTGAATTGATAGCCTCCTTGGAATCCTAGCTTGAATCCGCAATCACAAGCCTTGAAGACAGAACTTAGGAATTGAATTATAGAGTTTGAGTGTATAATGAGAGTGAATAAGTGTAAAGAGTGAGTTTAATTTGATTTGGGGGCTTAGGATAGGTACCAAGGTCCTAAAAGACTTTTAAAATAAACCAAAATTATGAAAAGACCATTAATGAAGCGGACTTAAAAAGTTATCCAGGGGTCTCGTACAAAAGCACCATGGTTCATACAAAGGTGCATTGACCGTACAAAGTGCCCGTGAAAAGGACTTCTCTGACACTTACAAAAATTTACGCCTAGAGTGTTTCCACTGAAGGTTTCACAATTCGTATAAAGGCACCAAGTTTTGAGACGGTACTTCCATACTTAGAGGAATTTTGAGGCATAGCCTTCGCGAGACCCCCACCACGACCTGTGGTGGGGTGCACGACCAGTACAAGGGTCCATAGGGGCTGCCTTAGCCAAATTTTTGGCTTGAAGGCTGGGGAACCTACCATGAGCCCCTCCCACGAGCCGTGGTGAGGACCACGAGCCATGGGAGGTTCCATGGAAAGACACCAAGCCTAAAAATCCCCCTTAAGCCACAAGGTGCCATGGTAAAGGCCAAGGGTCACTCTATGGACCTCTCCACGGCTTGTGGGAGGGTCCTTGGAGCGGCACCTTGGTCAAAACACCATAAATCTCCAATTTTGAGCATCGTTAAGGCCTTTTGAGGTACGAGTCCTTACATCATCTCCATTTTGGGAACATTCGTCCTCGACTGAGCTAGAACATGGCTTGAAAGGTTTGACTTGAATGTGAAACATTTTAACATGAAGACACAATGCATAACTCATTACTTGAAAATCATAAAATCATTAAAACTCATGTCAAAATATCCTTTAAATCATTTTAGTGCACATGTATGCATGTCATGTCATGAAACACAAGAGTGAAAGAATTAGGACTATTTAGAATAAGAAGTACCTAATGCCTTAGGCTTAAGGGGATGGGAAAATATAGGGATACTGTCTCATCATGTACGACTCTGACTCCCAAGTAGCACTCTCCATATGTTGATCCCTCCAAAGCACTTTAACCGAAGCCACATCCTTGTTGTGAAGCCATTTCACTTGTCTATCTAAAATTTCAATCGGAACCTCTTCATAAGTCGAATTCTCTTCAATCTCAACACCCTCCAAAGGTACAATCAAACTAGGATCACCACCAACTTCCTTAACATTGACTTATGGAAAACCGGGTGAATGTAAGTCATATCCAAGGGCAAATCGAATCTATAAGCCACATTTCCAATCTGCTCAACAATTTCATAAGGACCTACATACTGGGGACTTAACTTGCCCTTCTTACAAAAACACATTACACCCTTCATAGGTGAAACCTTCACATACACCCAATCACTAACAAGAAACTCAAGGTCCCTCTTTCTAACATCTGAATAAGACTTTTGACGACTTTCTATCATCTTCAACCTTTCCCTAATAAACTTCACTTTTTCCATGGCCTCAACCACAAAATACATGCTTATCAATGTCATCTCACCCAACTCGAACCATCCCATTGGGGATCTACACCGTCTCCCATACAATGCTTCAAACCGTGTCATGCCAATGCTAGCATGAAAACTATTGTTGTAGGCAAACTCGATAAGTGGTAGATGATCATCCAAATTTCCCTTGAATTCCAATACACAAGCCCTCAACATATCCTCAAAAGTTTGAATTGTTCTTTCGGCTTGCCCATCGGTTTAAGGATGAAAAGTGGTACTTAACTTCACTTTAGTACCAAGCTCTTTTTGAAAGGATTTCCAAAAGTGAGAAGTAAATTGGATACCATGATCCGATATAATAGACATAGGCATACCATGCAATCTAACCAACTCTTGGATGTGCAAATTTATGTAGTCTTCGACAATGAAAGTAGTCTTAATCGGTAGGAAATGAGCCAATTTGGTCATCCAATCAATAATAACCCATATTTAATCAAATTTCTTCTGGGTACAAGGCAAACTAATCACAAAATCCATATTCACATCCTCTCATTTCCAAGTAGGAATCCTAATATCTTGATATAAACCTCCGGGTCTTTGGTGTTCCACCTTCACTTGTTGATAATTAGGACACTCGAATACGAATTTAGCTATATACTTCTTCATACCATGCCATTAATACACCTCTGTCTTGTCATGATACATCTTAGTGGATCCCGAATGTATAGAATAATAAGAGTTGTGGGCTTCACTCATGATCACCTCTCTAAGGCCATTAACATCCAAAACACACAACCAATCTTGATACAGAAGCACAACATCTCCCCCCAGGAGAAAATCTCTACTTTCTTTTCGATAATCAACTTCTTCAGCTTAACCAAAGACAGATCCAAGTCTTGCTTTGCCTTGCCATCGACAACCATAGAAGATTCAACCCCATCCGGAACATGAATAACACCATCATTAGGGTCAGCCAATCTAACACCCAATCTAGCCAAGCGATGGATATATTTTACCAACTCTTTCTTCCCCTCATCAACATGGGCCACACTGCCCATAGATAACCTACTAAGAGCATGGACTACAACATTTTCCTTGTTGGGATGATATAAAACACTTATGTCATAATCTTTAAGAAGTTCCAACCATCTTTTTTGCCTCAAGTTAAGATCTCTTTGGGTGAACACATATTGCAAACTTCTATGATCGATGAAAACATCAACATGAACCCCATATAAGTAATATCTTTAAATCTTTAAAGCAAACACTACAACTACTAATTCAAGATCGTGAGTCGAGTAATTTTATTCCTGCACCTTCAATTGCCTCGATGCATAAGTTATCACCTTACCATGTTGCACGAGCACACAACCCAACCCAATCCGAGAAGCATCACAATACGCCACAAACCCATGTAAGCCATCAGTAAAGTCAAAATAGGAGTTAATGTAAGTTGATCCTTCAAAGTCTAGAAATTCTTCTCACACTCGTCTGATCATATAAACTTGACCTTCTTTTAAGTTAACTTAGTCAATGGAGATGCAATGGATGAGAAACCTTCAACAAACATTTGATAATAACCAGCTAACCCAAGGAAACTCTAAATAGCAGAAGGATTCACCGGTCTAGGCCAATTCTTTACGGCCTCAGTCTTCTTTGGGTCAACCTTAATGCCATCACTGGATAGCACATGGCCTAGAAAAGACACTTCACCCAACCAAAACTCACATTTACTGAACTTGGCAAACAATTGCTTCTCTCTCAATGTTTGAAGAACTAACCTCAAGTGATCCATATGATCCCACTCACTTCGGGAATAAATCAAAACATCATCAATAAAGATAACCACAAAACTATCAAGGAATGGCTTAAACACCCAATTTATGAGATCCATAAACACAATTGGAGCATCAGTCAGACCAAAGGACATTACCAATAACTCAAAGTGCCCATATCTAGTCCGAAAAACCATCGTAGGAATATCACACTCCCATACTATCAATTGATGGTAACTAGAACGGAGGTCAATCTTTGAGAAATGAGTGGCTCCTTGAGATTGATCAAATGATTCATCGATCTTTGGCAACAAATATTTGTTCTTAATGGTCATTTTATTCAATAGTCAATCGTTAATACACATTCGATGTCAAGATCTGGATAGGGGCCTAGATGTGACATGACGAAGGAGAACCCGAAAGTCCTCGATCAAGCCATCATAGCATCATCACACACATCATCGATTCGAAAGCGCGAAAGCAAAACACATAAGCTCTAAGGGAATCAGAGCTTTGGACTCAAGCTATGAGGATGTTGCTGGGAATGGGATAAACATGGATTCACATAACACATAACAATTATCTCTAAGGGGACGGGTAAGTAGGACTCAAGCTATAGGGGCACACCGGGATTATGGAACTTTTCATATAAGCACATAGTCAAATACAATTCCCAACATCGAGTCATAAGCATAATCAATACCATTCCATAATCAAGGCTCATAAGCATGACATTTAATAATCAAAATATTCAACAACTACAATCCAACGTACAAGAGTTTAGTTGTCCAACTAACCTCTACATAAGATAAGCGGGGCCTCGACATAGTTTGAGGCTCACCCTCAACACATAAGTAAGGGAAATAACAAAATACTACTAGGTAGATAGAAGGTAGTTATTTCTCTTGAACGAAAGGGCTCACCACAAGCAAAGGTCTTTGAGATGATCATACGTCGTCCGGTAGAATATATAAGTTATCTCCGGCACCAACATGGTTAGAACATATAGACAAGAGTATGGGTTAGCACAATAAAGTACTAAGTATGTGGGCATGCTAATGCATATGCATATGAACTTATAACAACCTACATGGCAAGGGTACATATATAGAAGTGAATATAAGAAAGACCGTATAACAATATGCCATGAAGTCATGATGCGTGAAATACCATAATGCTTAATATAGAGGGGATGGAACCATAACCGACATCCAAATCCATGTGAGCTACAACATGAACTTGCCCAATAAAATCCCTCCCATTGGATCGGAGGTGATTACTTGCTAAAGGTAATCCACACCATACCTTACGGGCCTCCCATTTCAGTGTGATGGCCACCTTCGGCTTGAACTCTCGGGGACTTTCTGGATCACTTCACGAAGGGGTCTCATGGACCGTGTGGCTTCATAAAGATCGTGTATTGGTACGTGGAGCCATACTTGGCCCAAAGTCAAGCCCCACACCTTAGCCAGCACACTTCCGCACCTCACGGACCCGCACACAGACTGTTTGGAGTCTCACGGACCATGGGGTGGTCCGTGGGACTTAGGTCCATGGCCAAGGTCCTGGGCACCAGGAGCCCACTGGAACCCCCCACGGACCTCCACACGGACCGTGAAGCTTCACACGGTCCGTGGTCCTGTCCTTGGGCCATTTACAGAACCTATTTCCACCGTCCTTCCAATTACGGGAAGTCTCACTGTTTTGACCATAACTTCCTCATACGAACTACGAATTGAGTGAAACCAGTTGCGTTGTGAATATAACTCAAAGATATTCAATTTTATATGTAGTATCCCACACAATTCATACCGTACCAAAAGTTATGATTCCTCAAAGTACACAGCCCAAAAGGCCTCTCTAGGCCACCAAATGGTTCGTTTTGAAATCGGCCACTTAAACTCTACCCATGGCTACCAAAATTCAACCATGACCAGTTTAACATCATCCAAGACCAACCAATAAGCAGTTCAAATTTTTTTGGGTCGTTACATCATCTCCCCCTTGGGAACATTCGTCCTCGAATGAGCTAAGACTACAACTTGAGGACATCAATCCCAAAACAAGAGACATTTTAACCATAACTCAAGAGATCATGCATCATATCAAAAGTATTTCAAAACTCATGTCAAAACACCATTTAAATTATTTTCATGCACATGAATGCATTCAATGTTATCAAACTCAAGAAACAAAGAATTAGGACAAATAAAGGATAGAACCTAGTACCTTAGGCTTGACTAGATTGGAAGAGGTGAGGATGTCGCTCCATCATGTCCAACTCCGCTTCCCACATTGCACTCTCCACATCTTGATTCCTCCAAAGTACCTTGATCGAAGCTACCTCCTAATTGCGAAGTTGCTTCACTTGTCTATCCAAAATCTCAACCGACACCTCTTCATAGGTCAAGTTCTCTTCAATCGTCACATCCTTCAAAGGTGCAATTGCCTTAGGGTCACCAACCAACTTTCTCAACATGGATACATGGAAAACCGGATGAATAGAGCTCATGTCCAAAGGCAAGTCCATCCTATATTCTACATTGCCAACCCGTTCCATAATCTCATAAGGTCCGACGTACCTTGGGCTCAACTTTCCCTTTTTGCAAAAACGTATTATGCCCTTCATGGGGGACGCCTTCACATACACCCAATCACCAACATAAAATTCAAGGTCCCTCTTTCTAACATCTGAATAAGACTTTTGGTGATTTTGAGCCATCTTCAACTTTTCCCGAATCAATTTCACCTTTTCAGTAGCCTCAAAAACCAAGTCCGAGCCAAGCAAGACCACCTCACCTATCTCAAACCAACCAACCGTAGACCTACATCTCCTACCATACAAAGCCTCAAAAGGAGCCATACTGATGCTAGCATGGAAACTATTGTTGTAAGAAAACTCAAACACACAAGATCTTAACATATCTTAACATATGTTGTAGATGATCATCCCAATTTCCCTTAAACTCCAACACACAAGATCTTAACATATCCTCCAAGGTTTGAATCGTCCTTTCGGCTTGCCCATCAGTTTGAGGATGAAACGCGGTGCTCAACTTGACCTTGGTACCAAGCCCCTTTTGAAAGGATCTCCAAAAATGAGAAGTAAATTGGGTACCATGATCCGATATGATAGACCTTGGCACACCATGCAACCTTGCCAAGTCCCGAATATTGACCTTAGCATACTCCTCGGCACTATAGGTAGTCTTGACCGGTAAGAAGTGAGCCGACTTAGTCATTCTATCAACCAC
>JBCEWC010021186.1:0-10581 GCA_038996855.1 Solanum aculeatissimum | reverse complement strand
TGTGCTATGTGCAAGCATGCTTATCCCTTTCCCATATTGTCCCCATAGCTTGAGTCCCAAGTCCCTAAATCCTTAGAACTTATGTGCTACATGCTTTAGTTTCTGCATTTCCGAACCGATGATAAGTGTAATGATGCTATGATGGCTTGACCGAGGGTCTTCGGGTCCTCTTTCGCCATGTCACATCTAGGTTTCCTATCCGGATCGTGACATAAAATATATGGGCAAACATGTGGTATAGCCAGTGGGAAGAGGGCCGAGGTGAGCTGAGCCTATTGAGTAGGGTGAATTTGAGAGTTCCCTCCTTGATCACTTCTTTCACGAGAGATGAGGGAGAAAATGATTAAGGAGTTTATGAACTTGAAACAGGAGAGGTTGACTATCAAAGAGTATATCCTCAAGTTTATTTAATTATCCAGGTATGCCCCAGAGATAGTCCAGGACATGACAGAAAGAATAAGGAAGCTGATATCTGGCTTGCGTAAGCATGTGAAGGAGTATAAGGCAACATTGCTAATACCAGAAATGGGTATATCTGGGCTTATGGTCTACGCATAAAAACTTGAAGAGGATAAGTAGAGAAATACGGAGGAACATCTGAGTAAGAAGGCTAAATCAGCAAGGCTTGAGGCTACCTAACCTAAGTAGAGTAAGAGAGACAAGTCCTACTTCCAGGAGAGGCCTAATAATATGCCCCATCCTCATTGAGTGCACCAACTATGAGTAATAAGTATGATTAGAAATCTCAAGTTCAGTAGAACTTTAGAGCACAAGGTTCTTAGTCCCAATCCAGTATGACCCTTTGGCTCAAAGAGGAAGCCACCTTGCAAAAAATATGGTAGGATGCATTTGGGGGAGTGTAAAAAGGGAGTGAATGGTTTTCAAGTATGGCTAGATGGGTCATTGTTAGAGGGAGTACCCATTATGGGGAAATAAGGTCCATTTTAATGCTATAACACCACTATCCAAAGGTAATCAAAGAGGTGTTGCACTATGGACAGGCAGTGAGACAAACTATCTGTATGCAATGGGGAATTGATATGTCCAAGAGACTGTACCAGATGCTATGATGGGTATTCTTTGCATTTTTACCATTGATTGTTATGCTTTACTTGATTTGGATGCAACTCTGTCATTTGCAATGTCATATATGGCTAGTAGATTTAAGATTCTTCCTGAGTGCTTGCTTGAGCCATTTTCTATTTCTATTCCTATTGGTGAGTCTATTCTAGTTGAGAGATTTTATAGAGATTTCTTAGTGTCCATCCATCATAGAGATACTCTTGTTGATCTGATTGAGTTAAAAAAGACTGACTTTGATATAATTCTTAGCATAGAGTGGCTTCACGACTATTATGCCTTCGTCTTTTCTAGAACTCGGATTGTCAAATTCTAGTTTCCAAATGAGCCTGTTATAGAGTGGAAGGATAATTCTATTATGCCTAAGGGTAAGTTTATTTCCTACCTTAAGGCTAGAAAGCTAATCTCTAAGGGATATTTCTATCACCTCGTGTGATTTAAGTCTGACGATGTTGAGCCCCCAATCCTTGAGTTCATCCTGATTGTGAATGCGTTTACTGAAGTATTTCCTGAGGATTTTCCTAGAGTCCCTCATGTTAGAGTGATTAACTTTGAAATTGATGATCTTCCTAACACCCAACCAGTCTCTATTTTGTCGTATAGATTGGCCTCCACCGAGTTGAAAGAGTAGTTGAGAGATTTTCTAGAGAAAGGATATAGTAGGCTGAGTGTCTTAACATGGGGTGCTCCAGTCCTATTCATGAGGTAGAAGGATGAATCCTTCAGGATGTGTATTGACTATCGCAAGTTAATAAGGTGATAGTCAAGAATAAGTATCCTCTTCCGAGGATTGATGACTTCTTTGACCAACTTTAGTGTGCCACTATTTTTTCTAAGATAAACCTCAGATCAGGCTATCACCATTTGAATGTAAGAGAATGTGACATTCTAAAGATGTCTTTTCGAACTCGATATGGTCACTTTGAATTTTTTGTGATGTCCTTTGGGTTGACAAATGCACCTACAAAATTTATTGATTTGCTGAACAAAGTATTCGGACAGTACCTTGACATATTAGTGATTATGTTTATCGATTATATTTTAGTGTGTTCCAGAGATGAGGAGAGCATGCTAATCATCTTTGAATCTCTTTGCAGATGGTCAAGGATAATGAGTTATATGCAAAATTTTCAAAGTGTAATTTTTGGCTCTAATCTGTGTCGTTCCTTGGCCATATAGCTTCCGGTGATGGTATATGAGTAAACACTCAAAATATTGAAGTGTTTAAGAACTGGCCTGGACCAACCTCTCCGACTGACATAAGAAGTGTTTTGGGTTTGACTGGCTACTATTGTAGATTTGTTAATGCATTCTATTTCATACCTGCACCATTGACTAGACTGACTCAGAATAAGGTTAAGATTCAATGGTTTGACGAGTGTGAGAGGAGTTTTCATGAGTTGAAAACAAGGTTGACCACTACACTAGTATTGACCTTTCCCGAAGGAACTAATGGATTCATCATTTATTGTGATACCTCGAGAGTGGGACTGGAATGTGTAATGATGCAGAAGGGTAAAGTTGTTATTTATAATTCCCAGAAACTCAAGGTAAACAAGAAGAACTATCCCATAGATGACTTGGAACTCATAGCAGTGGTGTTTGATCTCAAGCTATGGTAACATTATCTATATGGAGCGCATGTCAATGTATTCACAGACCATAAAAGCCTACAATATGTCTTTACCTAGAAGAAGCTTATATTAAGGCAGAAGAGATGTCTCAAGTTGATAAAGGACTATGACATGAGAATCCTCTACCATCTAGGTAAAGCTAGCATGGTTACTGAGGCTCTTAGAAAGTTATTAATGGGGAGTACCTCCTATGTCAAGGAGGAGAAAAAGGAGCTAGATAAAGAGGCTTATAGACTGGCACGATTGGGAGTTTAATTGGATGAATCTAGTAAAGGTGGAATACTTATGCATAATAGGGCAATATAATCTCTAGTAGAGGAGGTAAAGGAGAAACAAGACTAAGTCCCTATCTTGCTACAATTGAAGGCAGACGTGCATAAGCAGAAGGTAATAGATTTTGCTAAAAAGGGAGATGGAGTATTAATATACCAGAATAGGTTGTGTGGTCCAGATGTTGATGGTATTCGAGAAATGATCATGACAGAAGGGCATAAATCTATATATTCCACTCATACAAAGTCAACTATTAATTGCTTGAATGTTAGGCCATCTACTTGCAAAATAATGGAGTGGGATGAAAAAAGACATTGTCGAGTTTGTTTCTAAGTGTGTGAATTGCCAACATGTTAAAATTGAGCACCAAAGGGCATGTGGAGTAGCCCAGAACATTGAGATTCTAGAATGAAAGTGGGAGATGATTAACATGGACTTTGTCATAGGCTCACCAAGGTCTCACAGACAACATGATTTGATTTGGGTGATCTTTAATAGGATGACAAGATCTACGCACTTCTTAGCAGTAAAGACGCCTGACACTACAGAGTATTATACGCGATTTTACATAAGAGAGATTGTTAAAATATATAGAGTCCCTTTTCCTATCACTCAGAATGAGGAGCCCAATTCACTTCTCAGTTTTTGAGATTTTTCTTAAAATGTTTGGGTTCGAAGGTCAACCTTAGAACTGCTTTTCACCCTCAGATTGATCGCCCGGTAGAGTGCACAATTAAAACCTTGGAGGATATGTTGAAAGCTTGCGTCATTTATTTTAAGGGAAATTGGGATGACCATTTGCCTACAATAATAGTCTCTATTCGAGATTCAAATGGCCTTATATAAGGCACCTTATGTGAGGAGATGTAGATCATCAATTAGATGGTTCGAGGTGGGTGAGAAAGGGTTGATTGGGCTAGAATTGAATCACCAAAGCTATGGAGAAAGTAAACATCATTCGAGAAAGATTGAAGACTACACAAAGTCAATAGAAATCTTATATTGATGTTAAAAGAAGAGACATAGAGTTTGAGGTCAATGATTGGGTGTATTTGAAAGTGTCACCTATGAAGAATATGATGTGATTTGGGAAGAAAGGGAAGTTGAGTCTAAAGTACATTGTGCCTTACAATATTATAAAGAGGGTGGGAATGTAGCTTATGAATTGGAGTTACTAGCGAAGTTAGCAGTCATCCATCTAGTCCCACATTTCCATGCTGAAGATGTGTTTAGGAGATCCGCAGTTGGTTGTGCCTGTTGACAGTTTTGGAGTGAGAGACATGTTGAGTTATAAAGAGATTCCTATCAAAATCCTTGATCGTCAGGTTCGTAAGTTAAGGACCAAAGAGATTGCATCTGTCAAGGTGTTGTGGAGAAGTCAGTTTGTAGAAGAAGCTACTTAAGAAGATAAAGAGGATATGAAGGCTAAGTACCCTCATTTATTCATGCCTGTTGATGATGAGAGAGTGATTGTAATAATTTCTTTTCTAATTCTTGAGTCCCCTTGATTTTATGTTTGGCTGGTAATAGTGTCCTAGAGTCCATGTGATGATTGATTTGATATGTTTATTTTTTACTTGTTGTACTTCCTTAACTACTTTATTGATTGATTACATGAGTGATTTATGATGTGTTTGATTGTTGGAGTCTATGATAGGATTCGTAACTTGTCTAGGTTCTTAGATTTCTCTTCATTCAAGGACAAATAATTGCAAGGGGTAGATAATATAACACCACCTAATCCATCCTACCTAGTACTTTGTAAATGCCCAGGAGAAACTAACAAAAATGCTTGAGAAAAATCCCAGAAAGAAACCATGAAGGCCATCTATGACCTGTAAAGTACTCTACGACCCATAGATGAGGCCTTATAGATGCCTATGTGACTTGGTGAAATTTTTCTAAGTTTGAGGCCTATGTATGAGATGTCATACGGACCGTACATCATTCTACAAGGTGTGGAATAGGGTTTATAAGTTGATGATCTAAAAATCCACTTTTCTAGATATTTGAGTGACAAGTTGTCAGACGATTTGTCATTGAAGATACGACCTATAACATATGGTTCATAGATTGAGTTCTAGGAAACCAATATTTCTTAACCCTGACTCATGAGACACCAAATGACTCATAAGTTGACCTACGACCCATAGATAGGGTATTGTGGTTCTACTCGATAGTTTTTAAGAAGGGTATTTTCGTTATTTTTCACCTTTTAATTAAAAACCTGCAACATATTGAGACTTATTTTAGGTCCTATATCAGATTCCTAACTGTATTATCTTTCAATACATACTTAGGAATTCTTGAGAGCATCAAAGGAGGGAGAAAAGTGATGGTTTTGAGTTCAAGCGTGAGGATCATTAGAGGATTGATTGTTCTTCCTAATTCTAAGTATGTAAGGTTTTCTAAAGCATTGGACTGAGTCCTTCCATGCACCCCTTACTTTACTTTGTCGAGTTCATGTATAAGAGTTGAGTATTGAAGATCTCATGATTCTAATCTTTGAGTTATGTGCATTTATTTTGAGTTTATATGTGTAATTGCAAATGAATCAATGAATTACACGCTAGTGCTATGAAATGGAGTACAAAATTGGCATACATTAAATTGCATCATTCTATTTGACCTTGTGTAATAACCCAAAATTTTTCAAAAACTCCTTATGGTTGGCCTTATATGATGTACTACTTGTCATGGTTGAATTTTGGTAGCCACGGGTTGAGTTTAAGTGGCCGAACGCAAAACAGATCCTTTGGTGGCTTAGAGAGGTCGGTTAGATAATAGGCTTTGAACAGACATAACATTTTATGCGGGTCAAACCTTGTGGGATACTATATATCAAAGTGAAGCTCTTTGAGTTAGCTTCACAATGAAACTGGTTTAACTTGATTCGGAGTTCGGATGAGGATGTTATGGCCTAAACAGTGCGACTACCTGAAATTCGTAAGCCATTTGAGATAGGCCCTGTAAAGTGGCCAAGGACAGTGACACGGTCCGTGAAACTTGACACGGTTCTTGTTGTGCCCCGTGTGGAGGTCCAGTTCGCTAGGGGTGGCCAGTAACCACCCCATGAGACAATTCATAGGCCACGGACCAGTACAAGGTCCGTGAGCCCTTTGACGAGTCGTCAAGTGTCCCATCAAGTGGGGCAGAACCTTGGCCAGGATGTGGTTGGTCTACATAGCTAAGGAAAGGTTCACGGGGTAGTTGGACGGTCCGTCAAACCTCACACGGCCTGTCAAGTTGTCCCGTCAAGTGATCCAGAAAGTCCTCAAAGAGTTCGCGTTAAAAATTGGCTAAGTGTGGTGCGATGGAAGGTTGAACAGTCCGTGAGACAGGTACATGGAACTGTAGCAGTCGTGTAACACTGTGTCCAATGAAAAGTTTCATTTTATTAATGGTAATTTTGTGATTTAAGTTTTCCCTAAGCCCCTTTTAGGTATCCTAAGGTCTCCTAAACCCCTAAATCAATCCCCAAAACCTCATTCATCTATTCCAAGTCTCCTACATTCACTTTGGGAATTCTAAAATCCTCTCAGCCTCCATTGAAGAAAGCTTGAAGAATTTGGGGAAGACAACCTTGACCAAGTTTGACCTTGCAATTTGTTAGTGAAATTAAGGTATGTGGGACTTGATTCAAGGATCCTCTTTCATCCTTGAAGACCCAAGAACCCTAACTCTTTAACTTTGATTTTAAGCTTTCAATTAAGTTATGGGTTCTTCAATTAATGTTGTAGAATAGTGTTGGGAATTGAGTGTTGTAGTTATTACGTGATTTAATCATGCTTTTAAGCTTGAATTCATGAATGTTCATTAGAACCTTTGATGATTCAAAGTGCATGTCCCTTTCATGATTTAACTAAGCATGGGTAACTTGTATTATGATTTATTCATGGATTTATACGTGATTTATGATGAAATATCTTTCAAATTATGAATTAAAGTCTTGATTCCATTACCCATATTCTTGTATCTCATTCATGGCATATGCATGGTTATTGTTCCTTTGGAACCCTTGATGAAACTCCTTGTTCCTTTGGAACCCATGATTTAAACTCTTGAAACTCATATATTCATGTAATTATTGTTCCTTTGGAACCCATGATTGAAACTCTTGACTTTTGATCACATAGTCCGTTACCATGGCTCTTTGAGTATATTGGGTGCTTGCACCATATTGACATGTCTTGCTTGCTTGTTTGGCAAGCCCATGTAGATGAGCCACTCCTATTGCATTGACATGGAATGATCATGAAATGTTTTGGAAACTCTTGTTGGCCTAGGGCCTAAGCACGAACATGATCCTTGAACAATGGTTTTGACATGACTAATGATGCATGATTTTGAAAGAAAGTTAGTATCTTCTTTTAAATGTTGCATGTATATGTATATGTACGTATTCTCGTGAGATGAGACTTAGCACCAAGGGAGTAGGTGGAAAAATGGGTTATCTCCAAGGCCCCGCCCATTTCGTCAAACCATGTGCTACCATGGTTATATAAATCCCTGGATAGGGATTTCATGTCATGCTATCCCTTGTTTAAGGGTGTCTTGGGTTCTACTTGGCACGTAGATCGGATCCGTATAGTGGTTCATTCGGGTCACACATGTTATCAGTTGAGGTTACATCTTAGCTATATATACTCATAGGATTGCATCTCATACATCATAGCATGGCATATTGTTACACTACTCTTTGGCCATGAGCAATCATTTCGTATACTTGTCCCCTTGACTTGTTGCTTGGTCATACTATACTTGTCATATGCATTGAATGCCCGCATACTTAGTGCTTAATTGTGCTAACCTATGTTCTTGTCTACATGTTCTAACCATATAGGGATCGAGGGTGATTATTACATTCTACCGGATGACGCTTGATATCTTGTTGAAGACTTGCTAGTGCTGAGCCCTCTTATTCAAGGGAAATATCCACCGTCTATCTACCACTTTATTTTATGTATTTACTTTCCATTGTCTTCAGGGTGAGCCTCAAACTTGTCGAGGCCCCGTTCATCTATGTAGAGGCATTGTTGGACAAATCTATACTCTTATATGTTTGGCTTGTATGTTGGATATTTGGTTATGTAATATGATGCTATTTAGATTGGTTTATGATCATGTCCTTTTTCTATGATATTGACTTGAATGATGCGTGTTGTGAATGGCTATGTGCTTATGTGGAAAGTCCCATAATCCTGGTGTGCCCCTGTAGTGGAATCCTACTTCCCCGTGTCCTTAGAGATTATTGCTATGTGTTACGTGTAAGCATGCTTGTCCCATTCCCGTGATTGTCCCCATAGCTTGAGTCCCAAGTCCTGAATCCCTTAGAGCTTATGTGTTATGTGTTTAGCTTCCGCATTTGTGAACCGATGATACGTGTAATGATGCTATGATGGCTTGATTGAGGGTCTTTGGGTCCTTTTTCACCATGTCACATCTAGGCCCCCTATCCGGGTTGTGACAAAGATGGTATCACAGCACTAGGTTTGTAATTATCCTCGGAGAACAACATGCCGCGTCTATTAGAGTCTTGTTCATGGGTGTTATGCGCACCATGTCTATGAACAAGAGGCTATGATGATGTTCTAGGAAATTGTTTCACTTCATCTCTTCCGATGTCATGCCATGAGATCTTGATTAGTCTCTAAACCTTGGTATTGTTGTTCTTTCAGAAAATGCCTCCTAGAAGAGCTCCCTTTCCCCGTTTGGCTCCAGAAGTTGAGGAGATGGCTCCTTGGGCACCAGCCGAATTTCATAATATTGTCTTTATGTTGGCACAAGTTGTGGCCAACCAAGCAATGCCCGTCTACCCAGCCCCTATCACTACTCCGGCTTCACGAGTGAGGGACTTCACTCGTATGAATCCTCCAGAGTTCTATGGTTCTAAGGCCGATGAGGATGCTCAATAATTTGTGGATGAACTTACCAAGGTATTGTCTATTATGGGTTTTAGTTCTGAGGAAAGGGTATAGTTGGCGGATTACCAACTCAAAGATATTGCTCAAGTTTGGTATGGGCAATGGCTTATGGAAAGGGTGGCGGATGTGAAAGTTGATTGGGAGGAGTTAAAGATGGTTTTTCTTGATTTGTTCTTCCCACTTAAGCTTAGGGAAGAAAATATGACCGAATTTATCAACCTTCGTCTAGGCTCCATGACCGTGAGGGACTATGCCCTCAAGTTCACCAAACTCTCTAAGTATGCTCCTACATTAGTTTCAGATCCCCGTGCAAAGATGCACAAGTTCATATCGGTTGCATCGGATTTGATTGTGAAGGAGTGTCGTATGGCTATGCTTATAAAAGAGATGGATATTTCGAGGCTTATGACATATGCCAAACAAATTGAAGGTGAAATGATGAAGGACAAAAAGGTGCAAGAGGCAAAGAGGGCCCGCATTGATGTGGGGTTCTCTAATGCTAAGTTTGGTGGATTTGGCCATTTTCAACAAGGCCAAGGGTCTAATGTGAGATTCGCTACTAGGGTGCCTCCTCATAGGGAACAAGTTGTGGATTTTCCTTGGGTCTCTCATTGTGCTCAATGTGGTCAAAGTCACTTGGGGGGTGTATACAAGTCACGGGTGCATGTTATGGGTGTCGTAGTTTGGATCACCTAATCTCTAATTGTTCAAAGAATATGAAGAAGGATCAAATTGCTCCCGGTGGTAAAGAGCCACCAAAGGCTCCGGTTGGAAGTGCTCCAAAGAACAACCGGTTTTATGCTCTCCATGCCCGCCAAGAAGTTGAGGAAGCTCCGGATGTTGTCACGGGTATGTTAAAAATATTTAATTTTGATGCATATGCTCTACTTGATCCGGGTGCAAATTTATCTTTTGCGAATCCTTTGTTAGTTACTAAGTTTGATGTGTGCCCCAAAAATTTGAGAGAGCCTTATTAGGTGTATACTCCCGTGGGTGAGTCTATTATGGCCCGGAAGGTTTATAGAGATTGTCCCGTGTTGGTTTTGTATAAGGTGTTTCTTGGTGATATTTTTGAACTTGAAATGTACGATTTTGATGGTATACGTGGGATGGATTGGTTGCATGCATCTTATGCCTCTATTGATTGTAGAACAAGGCGGGTTAAGTTTTAAGTCCCTAATGAGCCGGTATAAAAAAGGGTGGAAATTCTGTTGTGAAGGGTAGGTTTATTTCCTATTTTAAGGCCCGGAGAATGATTGGGAAAGGATGTATATATCATATAGTTCGGGTTAGGGATATGGAAGGAGGATCCCCTAGGCTTGAATCGATACCGGTGGTTAGAGAGTTCCCCGATGTGTTTTTGGAAGATTTACCCGGCATCCCTCCCAATCTCCGACGGAGTTAAAAGCGTTGAAAGACCAATTGAAGGATTTGTTGGAAAAATGGTATATTAGGCCTAGCATATCACCTTGGCGTGATCCGGTGTTGTTTGTGAGGAAAAAGGATGGGACTCGTCGAATGTGTATTGATTATAGGAAATTAAATAAAGTGACCGTGAAGAATAGGTATCCATTGCCTAGGATTGATGATTTATTTGATCAACTTCAAGGGGCTACTCATTTCTCCAAAATAGATCTCCGTTCGGGTTATCATCAATTGAAAGTGAGGGA
>JBCEWC010021185.1:0-10581 GCA_038996855.1 Solanum aculeatissimum | reverse complement strand
CTTGTCATGTTGCTTGGTCATGCTATACTTGTCATATGCATTGCATGCCCGCATACTTAGTGCTTAATTATGCTAACTCATATTCTGGTCTACATGATCTAACCATGTAGGGACAGAGGGTGATTATTACATTCTTCCAGACGATGCTTGATACACTATTGAAGAGTTGCTAGTGGTGAACCCTATTGTTCAAGGGCCATAGCCACCGTCTATCTACCTTCTTATTTTCTTGTATTTACTTTCTTTTGACTTAGGGGTGAGCCTCAAACATGTCGAGGCCCCGCTCATCTATGTAGAGGCATTGTTGGACAAATCTATACTCTTCTACGTTTGACTTGTATGTTGTATATTTAGCTATGTAATACGATGCTATTTCACTTGATTTATGATCATGTCTCCATTTTATGATACTGACTTGAATGTTGAGTATGATGTATGACTATGTGCTATGTGCAAGCATGCCTATCTCATTCTCGTATTGTCCCCATAGCTTGAGTTCCAATCCCCGCATCTCTAGAACTTATGTGCTACGTGTTTAGCTTCCACATTTTCCAAATCGATAATGAGTGTAATGATGCTATGATGGCTTGATCGAGGCCTTTCGGGTCCTATTTCGCTATGTCACATCTAGGCCCCTTATCCGGGTCATGAAAAGAACCTCCCCTTCCTTGCATGTCATTTTCATGTCAACCATTCATGATCAAGTGATTTTGAAGTTGCGTTGTAAATGTTATTTGAAACATGATTTAAAAAAGAATTCATGATGTATATGTTGCATTTTGCATATGGTGCATGTATTGTATCCCTTAGAGCTTATGATTAGTACATTCATGGATGAATGTTCCCAAGGGGGAGATACTTTAAGGTCCTACATGTTGGCAGGTATGAAAGTGCCTAAGAAATGAAGTTTAGAAATTTTATAAGTATAAGTGGTGTTCACGAAGATATTTATGGACCGCCAAATAGGACACAAACCGTACATGGGTTCGTAGGTCCTAAGGGTGCATTTCCAGTAGCTCAAGTTTGGAGGGTAATTAGTGCACGAGGGAAACCATGGATCGTAAGCTATTTCATGATCAGTAACTTGTGCTCGTGGAATGGAGGGAAAACTTGGTGGAAAAATGGCCTTCTGAAGTTTGGAGTACGAATTAACAACACGGCTTGTAGAATGACTAATAGGATGTAGGTGATGTTTTGGTTTGAGTTTCAAAGAAGGTTCGTGAGGGTCCAAAAAGTTAACAAGATGAGACCTTTTTCCATGACCCCTAGACTGGACCACGACCCATAATCGGTATTTTATGGTCTGGTCTGCCAACTTTTAAGAAGGGGAAACTCGACATTTTCTAATATGCTAAGCCTATGCAATGTCATTTAAGACCCTAAATAAGCCCTTTTCAGCCCTATACAACCCTAAACTACTCTATTATCGTTCATTAAAAAATACCCCAAATCTTAAAATCCTTCCAAAATACTTTTAAGCTTCCTCAAGACTCTCAAGTAGAAAGTGCAAGCTAGCGTTTCAGATTCTCTTCATCCTCCAACAAGATTTCCATCCCCAATCACACCAAGGTATGTGGGTTTTGATTAGTGGAGACCTTGCCTTAATAAAGCTCAACCAACCCTTTTCTTCAACTATTTTCAAGTTATGGGTTACTTCAAGAAGTTGCATAAACTCTCTTATATGATGATATTATGAAGTAATTTATGATATTTTACTTTTGTACATTATTATGCTATACGATGCCATGTGAAACATTTGATTTTACATGAGGGTGTAACGTTGCGCTAATCAAGTTTTACTTGGTTTGGTGGGTTACTTGAATAATTCTCAAATGATTTAACTTTTTCTCCTCTCATGTCATTTATTCTTGAGTTACATGATTTCAAGCACATGTACATACACCCACCATGATTTCATTAAAGTTGTGAGTCAAGCATCTTATGTGATGAAAGCCTTATGGTAAGATATGTGAATTATGAATCTTGAAGAGCTATTATGCATGCTATGAGCTATGAGAATAGTGTGAGAATTATCAATGATATGAATCCCTATCTTTGATATTATGAAGCTTTGGTTTTGATGAGCTTCTCTATGCTGATATTATAAAACTTTGTATATTATGACTACATATATGAATTGAGTATTCATATTAATTGAAAAGGGTGGTGTTCCTGTAAGGCTCTTCTTCTATATTAATTGAAAAGGGTGGTGTTCCTGTAAGACATTTGTGAAATACTTCTAAAATAGGGTAAGTGTCCGTAAGGTGAAGTGCTTGTTTGACCTTGGCAAAGTAGATGACTCCTTGTTCAGTGTGGAGTTAACATCGGGATTCCAAGTAGTAGACCGCTTGGTCTTACATGTCAGTTATGGTACCTTCCCATCCATGTATGATATGTCATCTGACTTGATGATTCTTCATGCATGTTTTGACAAAGAATTGATCATTCATGTCATATTGAGTCTATATCCGTTCATTATGATTACGCATATTGTTTAATTATTGGTTATTTTTCCTTCTTGCATTGCTCCCCACATGCTCAATTCATTTCAAGTACTAATACATACTTTTAACCTATATAATCTAACTATGTAGGGACAAAAGCTCCTATTCATCCTCCTCCTCTATGTCACTTGGCGGATTGATTGAAGATTGCAATTAGCGAGTCCTCCATTCACGGGACAACAACCACTTACTTTCATGCTTTGTTAAGACTTGTCTATTTATAGATATTTATCTTCTACGGGTAAGCCTGCGAGATGTCTTGCCCCCCATTTCACTCAAGTTAGTGGTGTTGTTGGATTTTGATTTTTATGTTATGAGCTTGACTCCCAGTATGTTTATGTAATTCTAAAAGACTTACCTTAGTCTTTATCCCCTTTTTAAGTGTTGATTCTTGTTTTTGGTATGATGCGGTAGTCCTAAGCCCCAATGGCCTCATACCATGAGTCATACTTATTCATCCCTTAGATATTACTTGCTAGGTGATCATGCTAATCCTCTTCCCTATGGCATCCCCATAACTTGATTGCAAATTTTCATTTCCCCTAGAATTATGTGCTTGTTGTTTTAATAATGTTTCCGCAACCAAGGATGTGCTAAATATACTTAAGAGGCTTGTTTAGGGTCCCCTCCTTCGGGTTCCCCATTCACCGTGTCGCGCCTAGGCCTTAGGACTGGGTCATGACAAGAGCAGTCTATCGTTTGTAAATAGGACTACGAGTCATCCTATTTGTTCGTAGTTCATGTTTCAATAACCCATATTCTTGATCAACTCAGACCACATACTACGAACCTTTGTTTACGATTTGTAGTTCCTTTTATGGACCGTAAACACCCCTCATACCTTGCCCCTACACTTGGCCAATTTTCTACCCTAACTGATCCTATCCACGATCCTTGTTTACAACACATAGTTTGAACCACAATATAAATGAGGCTCGTACTTTGGCCTCCACATTTACAGTTCCACTTTTTCTACACTTTTTGACTTCCCTAATTTGCAAAGCCTTATAATATCTCCTCCTTGGGAACATTCATCCTTAAATGTGCTAAATTTAAGCTCTAAGGGATTAAGGAAGCACCTAATAACCCAACATGAATGCAAAAATTCAATTTAAATATCTTTTCATAAAAGTTTCAAACTTATTCTTTAAATATCATTTAAAAAGCAGTTCCATAAACATTTAAACATGCATAAATGACATGAAAACCGCAATGCAAGGAATTTTAGTTAGGAAAGAAGAACTTAATGGCTTAGGATTGAGTAGAGTGAATGACATATGAGTATCACTTCATCATGTCTTCTTCCGCTTCTCATGTTATGTTTTCAACTTGCTGATTCCTCCAAAGGACCTTGACGGATGCAACCTCTTTGTTTCTCAACTTCTTCACTTGCCGGCCTATAATTTCAATCAACACTTCTTCATAAGTCAAGTTCTCTTCATTGCTTACATCCTCCAATGGAATAATGGAGTTTGGATCACCCATGAATTTCCTCAACATTGGCATATGGAACACCAGGTGAATCATATTCATCTCCAACAAGAACTCCAATTCTTAAACCACCTTGTGAATCCTTTTTACAATTTTATCACGCCCTGTATACCTAGCGATCAATTTATATTTCTTGCCAAATCGTACCACACATTTCATGGGTGAGACTTTCAATTAGACCCAATCATTGATATTGAACTCAAGGTTCCTTTTCTTATCATCGGAGTATGGCTTCTGGTGACTTTGAGTCATTTTCAACTTTTTCATTATGAGCCTCACTTTCTCCATAGCATCCATTACCAATTCAGGTCTTATCATGTCCATTTCACCAACTTCAAACCAGCCCACCGAAGATCTACAACACCTCCTATACAAGGCATCAAATAGTGCTATCTCGATGCTAGAGTGATAGCCATTATTGTAGGAAAATTCTATAAGTAGTAAGTCGTCATTCCAACTCCATTTTAACTCTAACACACAAGCCCTCAATATATCTTCAAGGGTTTGAGTCATCCTCTCGGCTTTTCCATCAGTTTGAGGATGGAAAGAGGTACTTAAATTCACCTTAGTACCAAGACTCTTTTGAAAAGATCTCAAAAAATGAGAGGTAAATTAAGCTCCATAATTTGATATAATGGACAACGGGACTCCATGTTGATTTACCAATTCACTGATATACAACTTAGCATAATCTTCGACACTATAGGTTGTCTTGACCTTCAAAAAGTGAGCCAATCTTTTCATCTATCAACATCACCCAAATGGAGTCAAACTGTCTCTTGGTCTTAGGCAAACCAACCACAAAATCCATATTGATCTATTCCTGATTCCAAGTGGGGATCTCAGTGTATTTGGCTAGGCTACCCGACCTTTGATGTTCAATATTAAATTGTTGACAATTAGGACATCCAAGCACGAACTTTGAAATATCCTTCTTCATTCTGTTCCATCGATACACCTCCCTTAGGTCTCTATACATCTTAGTGGAACCAGGATGAATTGAATAGGATGAATTATGAGCTTCCTTCAAAATAAAACTTCTCAACCCCTCAATATTCGACACATATAATCTACCTTCTTAGGAAGTGCTCTATCTCCCCCTTGTGAGAAAACCTCCACTTTACTTCCTTCACAAATGTCTTCAATTCAACCAAAGTGGGATCAAGATCTTGCTTAGATTTGACATCCACAATCAAAAAGGATTCGAAGCCATTAAATACCATTATACCACCATTTACAGTATCACTCAATCTCACTGCCAATCTAGCCAACCTGTGGACTTCCTTAGCCAACTCTCTTTTTCCATCATCAAGGTGATACACAGTACCTATGAACACCCTACTAAGTTTGTTGGATACCATATTAGCCTTACCTAGATGATACTTCACACTCATGTCAAAGTCTTTGAGAAGTTCCAACCACCTATGTTGCCTTAGGTTGAGGTCCCTTTGAGTGAACATCTATTGGGGACTTTTATGATTAGTGAAGACATCAGCATGAACCCTATGCAAGTAATGATGTCAAATTTTCAAAGAAAATACCATGGCTACAAGTTAAAGATCATGTGTTGGGTAGGTCTTTTATACACCTTTAATTGTCTTGAAGCGTAGGCAATCACTTTCCCATGTTGCATTAACACACAACCCAAAATAACCTGTGAGGCATGACAATACACCACAAATACTTCTATACCCTCTAGCAAAGTAAAGATTAGAGCTAAAGTTTAACAATTTTTAAAGGTTTGAAAAATTTTCTCGTACTCATTTGTGCGCACTAACTTTACTTTCATTTTAGTCAACGTTGTCAATGGTCACGAATCGAGAGAACCCTTCAACATACGTCCTATAATACTCAAGTAGTCCCAAAAAACTCCTAATGTATAAAGGAGTCAATGGTCTAGGAAAATTCTTCACCGCCTCCATCTTCTTAGGATCAAACTTAATCCATTCACCAAACGCCACATGCACAATAAATGCTACCTTTTCCAACAAAAACTCAAATGTGTTAAACTTTTAATGCAACTGCCTCTCTCAACGTTCGTGTAACACCTCCGACGTGACTCAGAATGACCCTATGGTGTATTTATATAATATTATAAAATCTGTGCATTATTTGGAAAATCTGACTTTATGTTATTTTTTAAGAGGTAAAATTATGTAAAAAAAAGGATCACCTTTGATTTTAGGCCAACCATATCAAAAAATAATTTTTTCGCATGTTTTTGCACTTTCTAGAAGAGTGCGCGACCTCTCCATGTCGCAGAGAGGGTCCCTTTTAGTATTAAAATGACCTAGACTTATTCATAGGCAAAAATAGGAGAAAACTAAACTTTACGAAAAAATGAACCACGGCGGAACAAGTCCGCGTCACCCACTTGTTCCCTCCATGAACAAAATTTTCTAAAAATTTCCAGATTTGAGTAAGGGCAATTGAAACATATCACTAGACCCATATATATGGGTTAGTTACAAATTCACCACTTTTTGGATTCAAAATTACTCCTAAAAACCTCTCCAAAATTTCCCAAATTCCTTCTTAAAATTTCATAGAGTTTCTAGTGTTCAATGCTCTTCCGTCAAAGGATAAGCATCAAAGTGATTCAACAAGATTCTTCAAGTCTTCTCCCATATTTTTCAAGGTTTAAAGGTATGTGAGTCTTTCATTCATGGGTTCTTAAACCCATGAATCCCAACTCTCCTTTTTAATAAGATTTTATAATTTCAAGGCTTGATACTTTATGAATACTTCTTATTATTCACTATTAGCGTGATTTAAGTTTGATTTTGTCAAGTATTGGTTTGATTATACATGAACACTTATCAAGAGTTTATCCTATGAGTTGATTTATGACTATTGAAGCAATGCATGATGTGAAACTATGAAAACTATAAAGGATTATGGATTTTTGGAATGGATTTCATGATACCCAAATTGAGATTTTGCTATTATGATGGTGGATTGTTTTAAATGACTTCTAAATGATCATTTTTACTCATTCATATCCTATACTCTTGAATTTCATGATTTTAAGATTATATGCATATATCCATCATGTTTTGACAAAAGTTATGTGACAAGCTTCTTTTGTTGATAAAAGACTAATTGCTAAATATGAAAGTTATGAATGTTATGTTGATTTGAGAGCTAATAAGCATGCTACGAATCCAGGAGGATGATGTAAAATTTGTGAATAATGTGAATCCCTTCTTTGATATTATGATGTAATGGTTTTGATGAGCTACTCCTATGATACTACTATCAATTATGAAGTGATATATGATATGACTATATTTATGTAACACCTCCCAAAGCGCCTAAAAAAGACCCAACAATGTATTTCTTGAATATCTTAAAATCCATGCATTATTTCACAAATTTGGCTTCGTATTATTTTTCAAGAGGTAGAATTGTGTAGGAAAAGGGTCACCCTGGATTTTTAGGTCACCTGTATCAAAAACTAAATTTTTGATAAATTGCGTACACTAGAAGGGTCCGTGACAGAGGCGCGTCATGCCCCTGCCACCCTTAGTTCAAAATTTTGTGAGTTTCATTTCTTGCCTGTAAAGTTAGTTGGGAGCTATCCCAATACCTTTATATATGGAAATGCACAAAAACTCTCTCATTTTTTTAGACCTAATCCTCTTTATAAACACTATCAAATCCTCTTTCTAAACACTCTCAAATCCTCTCAAAGATCTCTCCAAAATCCTCCATCAGGTTCTCTCAAATTTCTTGGAGATCAAGCTCCCTCCATTAAAGAAAAAGATTCAAATAGGGTTTCTCAAAGTTCTTCAAGTCTTCTCCTTCATGTTTAAAGGATCAAAGGCATGTGAGTTTCTTTATTCACGGGTTCTATAACTCATACAGTCCCAAAACCTATTTTACAAATTCCTTCATGTTTCAATATTAATTCCTTATTGGTACTATCTATTTCTTTAATTAAATATGAATTATGTTGAGAATCTTCATCTATTGCATGAAATTGCATAACTTCATTTCAAAAGTTTTCTCCAATGATCTATTTTATGAAGTTCAAATCTATGAAGGTTATATATCTATTGTAAGACCCCACTCAAGAGAAGTATGAAAGTCCAAGAAAAGAGTCCTAAATCTTTTTGAAGTGACAGTTGTTATGAAGGGGTTTACGAGTCGTAGGTCGAGGTACGAGTCGTATAATAGCTTGTGAGCAATTCACGTAGCTCAATTTTGGAGGACCAACTTTGTATAAGGCTTTTTATGGGTCGTATATTATTTCACATGTAACGACCCAAGCCTAGGGCCTAGACGTGACATGGAGAATGGAAAACTCGAAGGAAACCCAAACAAACCTCTTAACATATCATGTGCACATCCTTGATAGCGGAAGCATAAATAAACAATCAAGCAAGTAACAAATAATTCTAAGGGAAGTGAGACTTTCGACTCAAGCTATGGGGATGTTTTAGGAAAGAAGATTTGCATGAATCATATAACAAATAAAATCTAAGGGGCGGGTAAGTATGACTCATGCTATGGGGATGTTACAAGGACTTGGGATTTCAGTCACGTCATCAACAAATATCAACATATATAAGGGAATAGGGACTAAGGGAATCTTGCATAATCACATAAGTATAATAGGAGTGAAGCCCAATACATACATTTTCGTCTCCAATGAAACCTCTAATAAAAATTGAACGGGGGCTAATACATCTCTCGAGCACACTCTCAAAAGATAAGTATCCAATATATACAAGTCATAATTAATGCATGCTCGGAGTGGAGGACTCACCAATAGTAATCTTCAAATGATCCGGCTAGCCACGTGGAGGTGGAAGATGATTAGGATCTCCGATCCCTACATGGTTAGATCATGTAGACAAATGAAATATGTGTAAGTACTTGGAATGTACTAAGTATGCGGGATGCGATGCAACAATGAAATATTCCACAATTAACAAGATGCATACTCATATTTAAAAAATATAGGTTCAATATGTCATGAATGATCAATGCCTTAGTAAAAAAATGCATGAGGATAGCCAAATAATAAATCATATCATACTTAGATGGGAAAGGATCATAACCGACAAATAAGACCAAGCACGCTACTACTTGGAATCCCAATGTTCACTCCACACAAAATAAAGGAGTGGCCTACTTTTCTAAGGTAAACCATCCCTCTCCTTACAGACACTTACCCTTGTCGGAGAGAGAGAGTATCATATATACCTTAAGGTGACTTTATCCATTTTGGTTATTATATGATGAGATACCTTATAGGGACTTTACCCTTTTCGGTCACCTTATAAGGACTTTACCCTTTTCAGTTATTATATAATAAGATACCATACAGGGACTTTACCCTTTTCGCTCACCTTACGGGGACTTTTCCCTTTTCGGTTATTAATTGGCATGTATCGTATGGGGACCGTACCTTTTTTGGTTAATCATGCGATAAGAAAATCACAAACCTACGACAACAACTTAGTTAAGGGACAATGGTTACCTACCAAGGTCCACTCGGTTATAGGGTACAATCCCAAGGAATATTCAAATAGTACTTACAGCCATAATAAGCGAAGCATCATAGTGTCATAGTAATGTCATGGAGTAGCTCAAAAAACCAAAGTTTCTTAAAATCAAATAAAGGGCTTCACATTATTGTTAACATTCATAACATTTTCGTGAGCTCATAGTATGCTTTAATATCCCTTCAACATTTACAACATTCATAATTCACATATCTTTCCATAAGACTTTCATCAAAATAAGAGACTTGTCACACAGATTTAGTCAAACATGGTAGGTATATGTACATATTCTTAAAACTATGCATTTCAATGTAAAAGATGTGGGAAAAGGAAAATAAATTCACTTGAAAGTCTTTCAAATCAACCCAACAATATTGTAGTAAAACCCCAAGTTGGGTATCATGAAATACATCTTAAAATTCAAAATCTTTCAAAGCTTACATAATTCATATCATCCATAGCTTCAATAGGTATAATGTCACGACCCAGATAGGGGGCCTAGATGTGACATGGCGAAAGAGGACCCAAAGACCCTCGATCAAGCCATCATAGCATCATTACACACATCATCGGTTCAAAAGTGCGGAAGCTAAGCACATAACACGTAAGCTCTAAAGGATTCGGGGCTTGGGACTCTAAGCTATGGGGACAATGTCGGGGATGGGACAATCATGTATACACATAGCACATAGCAATAATATCTAAGGGAACGGGTGAGTAGGACTCAAGCTATGGGGCACACCGGGATTATGGGACTAGCCACATAAGAACATAATCATTCACAATATCCATCATTAAATTCAATAGCATAACATAAGAGCATGATCATAAGCCAAGATAAATAATATCATATTATATAAGCAAAGGTTCAACATACAAGCCAAGCGAACAAGAGTATAGATTTGTCCAACAATGCCTCTACATAGATGAGCGGGGCCTCGACAAGTTTGAGGCTCACCCTCAACTCAATAGAAATTAAATACATGAAAATAAAGTGGTAGATAGACGGTGGCTATTTCCCTTGAACAATAGGGCTCACCACTAGCAAGTCTTTAATAGAGTATCAAGCGTCA
>JBCEWC010021184.1:0-10582 GCA_038996855.1 Solanum aculeatissimum | reverse complement strand
TATGATGGCTTGATCGAGGGTCTTTGGGTCCTCTTTCGCCATGTCACATCTAGGCCCCCTATCCGGGTCGTGACAAATACAGCTAGGGTACTGATAAAGGACCTAAAATAAGTCCAAAATGTCATAGATTTTAATTAAAAAGGGTAGAAAAAGACAAGAATACCCCTCTTAAAAATTGTCGAGTGAAATCATGAAACTCCATCTACGGGCGGTAGTTCTACTTATGGGTCGTTTAGTATCTCATTGTTCAATGGTTCAGAAATCTTAATTTTTTGGGAATTTCAATCTATGAAATCTATTCTATAGGCCTTAGATTGAGTGACAGGCCATTTTATATCTCGTGGCTTAAATATCCAAAAAAGTTGATTTTTGAATCATCAAGCCACGAGACCTATTCCATGGTTCATAGAATAATGTACGATTGGTATAACATTTTTTACATGGACCTCATATTTAGAAAAACTTCTTGAGTCACAGGGGTGACCTCTAAGGTCCCATTTACGCACCGTAGATTCCCCTTCGTGATCTCTTCCTATAATTTTTCTTAGTAATTTTCTCAGATTCTTCTGGGTGTTTACAGTAGACTAGCTGGGATAAATTAGGGGGTGTTATATTATCTAGCCCTTGGGATCATTTGTCCTCGAACGGAGAAAAATCTAGAAACCTAGTCAAGGCACAAATCCTATCATGAACTCCAATAATCAAACAGCTCACAAATCACTCATGTAATCAATCAATCAAGCAGTTAAGCAAGTAAATCATGTAAATAGTCAACAAATCAAATAAATCATCACTTGAACTCTAGGATATATTTTCAGTCAAACTCAAAATATAGGGAAACTCAAGCATTAGGAAGGAATCATTACCATCAACTCTTTCATCAGATTTTGTCATCCTATGACAAAGTCCATGTTAATCATCTTCCACTTCATTCTGGAATCTCAAAGTTTTGGGCTACTCTACATGGTCTTTGGTGCTCAACATTAACTTGTTGGCAATTCGGGCACTTAGAAGCAAGCTCGACACTATCTCTTTTTATCCCACTCTACCAATAAACTTCTCTCAAGTCATGGTACATCTTAGTTAACCCTAGATGAATGGAATATCTAGAATTATGGGCTTCTTCCATGAACTCCCAATTGTGCCAGTTTGTGAACCTCTTTAGCTAGCTCCTTTTTCTCCTCCTCCACATGAGCGGTGCTCACCATAGACAACCTGCTAAGAGCATCAACAACCATGTTAGCTTTACCTGAGTGGTAGAGGATGCTCATGTCGTAGTCTTTGAGTAACTCAAGCTATCTTCTTTGCCTCAAATTAAGCTCTTTATGGGTGAAGACATATTGCAGGTTCTTATAGTCTATAAATACATCGATATGTGGTCCATATAAGTAGTGGCACTATAGCTCAAGAGAAAATACCACTGCTTCCAATTCTAATTCATGTGTGGGATAATTCTTCTCATGCACCTTGAGTTTCCTGGAAGCAAAGGCAACAATATAACATTTCTGCATCAACACACATCCCAATCCCACTCTTGAGGCATCACAATAAATGATAAATTCATCAGTTCCTTCGGGTAAGGTCAACACTGGGGTGGTAGTCAACCTTGTTTTTAACTCTTAGAAATTTCTCTCACACTCATCGGACCATTGAAACTTGACCTTCTTCTGATTCAGTCTAGTCGACGGTGCGGATATGGAAGAGAACCCATTAACAAATTTGCGGTAGTAACCAGCCAAACCCAAAAAACTTCTTATGTCAATCGGAAAGGTTGGTCTAGGCCAATTCTTAACTGCCTTAATCTTTTGAGTGTCCATTCGTATACCATTATCAAAACTATGTGGTCTAGGAATACCACAAATTTGAGTCAAAACTCACATTTTAATTTTTTTTGCATATAAGTCATTACCCTTGAGTGTTTACAATGTGATTCTAAGATGGTTAGCATGCTCTTCCTTATCTATTGAATATATCAAAATATCATCAATGAACACAATCAGGAACATATCAAGGTACTATTTGAATACTCGATTCATCAAGTCTATAAAGGCTACAAGTGCATTGGTTAACCCAAAGGACGTTACTAAAAACTCGCAGTGACCATATCGGGTTTGAAAAGTTGTCTTTAAAATGTCGCATTCTCTCACTTTCAACTAGTGATAGCCTTATCTAAGGTCTATCTTGGAGAAAATAGTGGCACCCTGAAGCTGGTCAAATAAGTAATCTATCCTTGGGAGGGGATACTAATTGTTGACTTCCACCTTATTCAATTGGCGATAGTCAATACACATTCTGAGTGAACTATCCTTCTTACTCATGAATAGGACCCGAACACCCCATGGTGAGACACTCAGCCTAATAAATCCCTTCTCTAACAAATCTCTCAACTATTCCTTTAACTCTTTCAACATAGCGAGGGCCATTCTATATGGCGGAATAGAGATGGCAAACTTTCTAATGGCAAACAAATCAATAACTCAATGAGATATGTTTACATACCAATAATCATGTTCCAAATACATCAACTACCATGAAAATAGTTTGAAAAGAAACTAGTCAATGAAATAAAGACATCAAATCAACCCATTCCTGTCTAGTCCATGAAGCCTCTATTTGTACTATCTAAATGGTGCCCAGGACAGGCCATCGCTACCTCAAGAAAATAAATTTCTAACACTCTAAGTATGAAACATAAATGGGTTCTCCGAGAGTAAAGAGGTGTCACCATAAACTGTGAAATGGAATAAATCTCAACGAAGCATTTGTTGATGATCTCTCGCACTTGTATTTGCATCATGAAATAATGCAGTGCCAAAAAGAAATGTCAGTCCATGGAATATACAATATGTAAAATGGTAGGATAAATAACAACTCAAAATATACCCAACTTCAATATCTCAGCTCAGAATAGTAATTGAAACTCAATAAAGCAACACAAGATAAAGTAACTATAATTTGGGAAGGAGTCAAACATATACAAGTCAATACAATTATATTGATTCTATTATATCCTGTTGAGAGTTTCTCTAACTGACAACTATCACCTATGAGCCAGTAATAATATAACAAAGCGATGTTGTTGCCACACCCATTAAATACTTTGCCAAGGTAAGAGATGATCAACATCATTGGATCCATAATTAATCAAATCGAGTCCTCTTTTGGGATAAATGGAAAACATTCGATTTTACGGTTCAATTCTCTCTTATGCTAGCTATATAATTTATTGTGTTTGAGTGGTTAGTCACTCTCACTTAATTCAGTGCTCGATACTCATTTCAAGACATTGATGTGCTCATAAGACTCTAATCAAGAATTTTGGTTAACTCTTTCAATCAGTCCCTTTAGACCCTTATCCATTCAACTATCAACTTACAATCAATCCCTTCAACAAATGAGAAGTCCAATTTATACACATATTTAAGGAAATAAACTCTACTTCAAGATAATGGATTACACTTTAGATGTTCCAATTCAACAGGGTGATGACCTTAATGAACATTCAACCTTCATGCATATTTTATCTCATTTCAATTAAACACATACAAAATTCATGCTTTTAAGTTCAATTAACACATAGGGGTGGTAGGTTATATATAACATTCAACTAGGGTTCATATGAAATAATGCATAACCAGTTACTTTAAGTACTGACGCGCAATCACATTAATTTATGCAAGAATATGCAAGAATTTACTCAGAATTAAGGATATTATTAAGAACTTGGTTATTGGGAAATTCAAGGACTCAAACTAGACCATCAATTTTATTGGCTAGGGAAAAATAAGGCACGTGGATGAACTCAATCCACGTTTTAGTTAGCCTTACATAATTGAAATGTGGAGATTATAGTCAAACTTAAAGAACTTAGTGAACACTCTTGAACCCTAGCCTTTTCTCCCTCTTTGCCACGATCCAAGACAAGGGCCTAGTTGTAACATGACGAATGAGGAACCCAAATACACCTCATCCGAGCCTCTTATAATTCATCAAGCATTCATAGGTAGGTAAGCAAAGCAATGCAGAAATTTACAAGTGGGAAAAGTGACTAAGGGACTTTTATTCATAAGAATCCATAAAGGTAATATCTAAAGCTTTCAACATAATGTCCAAACATACCATCTACACATAAATGACATGGCGGGGGATAATACATGCTCAAAGCTCCCCCTCAAATGTAAAATCCATGAAAAAAACATAACATAAAAAGTAAAAACCTCCATAATACAACTCAAATTAAGTAAATATCACAAAATACAAATGACATGAAAAAAGAGGTGTATTTCCCGAACTAAAGGGCTTACCAAAGCTACTAGTCTTAAACATCAGAGGCTAGCCATGTGTTAGTGAGGGAGGAGGAATACCGATCCCTACATGGTGATATCATGTAGGAAAAATATGTGTTAGTATATTGGAATGTACGAAGTATGTGATATGCAATGCACACATGAAATTATAATGCCATCATTCAAACATACATAACCATAGTCCAAGAATAAAACTCAATATGAAGTAAATGATAAATGCATCATATGGAAACATTTAATGTACATAGGCATCAAATACATAACTTTGTAGGAGGAGACCGTAATCGACATTTAAGACCATGTGAGCTACCACATGAAATCCAACATAGCTCCCTATATTGGCGGGGGCAGTCCACTTACTGGGTGAAACTCCGTCACTTATGCATGCATATCTTAGTTTAACATTTCTATTATGGATCCAACGACCTTATCTTACAAGGGCTCTTTTGGTGGCTATGGTTCCCTTACCGAATCCCATCTAAATGCCTTATTCGGTGCTAAGTCACTCCTTAAAATACTTTAAAGCATTAGCATAGTCATGCAATCATAACTTAGAATAATAAGTAGCATCATATAGGGGTAGCTCATTAACTTGGAAACCACTCAAGTGAGAATTGTCCTTTCACATTGAGGGTCCATCTTAGACATCATTAAAGGGCTTCATAACATGCTTATAACATCATGACATTCATAAATTTGATAACATACTTAAAGGTCCTTATCATTACATCATGTAGGAATCCTATCTTAAAACTTAGTGGGTTTATGCAATGAATTTTAAAAACATACAATTCAAGAGCATAATACAATATCATAATAAAACTCTTCAATTTAAAACCATGTCTAATAATCCACATCATCATTTAAAACCCTAGATAATGGAAATCATGAAATTCAACTTGAAACTATAGGAACTCATAGTACATTATCACATTGCATTATTAGAATCAAAATAAGTGAAAATATATAATCAAAACATCATTTAAATTATGCTCGTGGAACTCATAAATTTTCAAGAACTTTAAGAAAAGGTAAAAGGGAAGATTGTTGAACTTTGTGGTGAAAGGAACCCACAAATCAACTCATATACTTGAGAGGAGACCTTAAAGAAAGGCTTACAGATTTGGAGAAGAAAACCCTTGGAAACCCTAGCCTTCTTGTCGTGTCTTTGGAGAGTTTCTTACCTTAGATATTTTGAGAGAATTTGGAATGGAGAGAATAAGAGTGAATAAGAGGTTTTGGGCAGATAAGGGGTAGATTTAGGTCTCCAAAACAACTTAATTTTAGACTTAGGGTACGAGGAAAGGTAAAAAAATACACTTCATTTAAACGGTTGAATCCAAACTAACCCCTGTTTATAGGTTGTATAATGTTCTATGGTTTGTAATTAGGGGGGTTTCGTCTTGTTGAAATTTGATCCATAAATATAGTATTTGAAACCCAATTTATGACCTTATTCTACAACTTATAGAATGATCTACAGGTCATATAAACCTTTTGTAGTTCCTACCACACTTAGAAAAAATTTCAATCTTCAGGATCCTATCTACGAAACCAGTTTACGGACTGTAAAACAAACTATCACTCACCCTATTATTTGTAGTTCCAACTTCAAAAATACACTTTTCTATCAACCCAAGGCCTCAAACCATGAACCCCTTCTACGGTCCGTAAACACCCCTCATACATTGCTCCTACACTTAGTCAAATTTTCATATAGGATGATCCCATCCATGAGCCTTATTTACGAACCATGGTTGGAACTATAAGCCATAAATGAGGCTCTTTCTTCGGCCATCCACATTTCTAGTTCTACTTCTTTTACACTTTTCGACTTTCTAACTTATGGGTCCTTACACTCTCCCTTTTTGCTCTCAAAAGATCCGACGTGTAAATGGTGACAAAAGTGTCATGGGATACTGTTAAAGGGTTCAAAGTAACCCTAAAATGATGAAATTATAATTATAAAAGGTTGGGGAAAGATAGAACTACCTTTTATTAAAATGATTGGGTCAATCCATGAGACCCCATTTATGGATCGTGGATGGGTTTTCGAGCCATTAAAGGCCCTTCGTAGATTGGGGTTCAATTTTTGGGTTTTTAACCCTGGGTCAATGATCACCTTCTATGGGTCATAGACCCATCTATAGGCTCATCTTGCTGGTTTGTGGTTCAAGGTTCAAAATCCATGATTCTTGGGCTTGAAATAATGAAGCGTTTTTTATGGATCGTAAAGGGATTATGGATCATAGACCCCTCTCGTTAACTTAACTCCAAAACATAAAATTTCACCAAGTGTCAAGGGTAATCACGAGGACTATCTACGAACCATGGAACCATCTATGGGTCGTAGAAACCCTTTTGTGGTCACTAATAGTAACACAATTTCTAAAACTTTTCTTGGGATTTCAAGACAGTACAAGGTTAAAAATTTTAGGGGTATTACAATATCTCTACTTTGGGATCATTCATCATCGAACAAAGGATAAGTTAAGAATGCACTCAAAGCACGAGCCTAATCATGAACTCAAACAATCAATAAATCATACAATCAACCACTCGAACTTAAGAGTACACACCATAATTCAAACATAGAATGAGATAACAACTCTAAGAATGGGAAGAGAATTATTACCATTAACTCCATCATTAGAAGGCATAAATAGATGAGGGTACTTGTCCTTCATATCATCCTCGACTTCCCATGTGGATTCCTCGATGAATTGGTTTTTATAAGACTTTGAGTGAGGCAATCTTCTTGGTTCTCAACTTGTAAACCCGACAATCAAGAATCTGGACTAGTCTCTCTTTATAGAACATGATATCCTTCATTCTAATATTCTTTATAGGGACCACCAATGAAAGATCTCCCAAGTACTTTTTAAGCATCAAGATATGAAACACCAAATGGATAGCGGTTAACTTTGGGGGTAACTCCAACTCATATCATACATTGAAAACTCTCTCAATAATATGATAGGTACTGATATACCTGGGTCTCATCTTTTTTTTCTTCCCAAACCTCATAACACCTTTCATAGGTGACACCTTTAAGTATACTCAATTATTCACCTTAAACTCCAAGTCTCTTCTCCTCACATCGGTATAGGATTTCTGTTGACTTTATTCAGTCCTCAACCTCTCTCGAATATGTTTCACCTTCTCCATGTCTTGATACACCAAGTCTAGTCCAATCAATTCAGCTTTACTGACCTCAAACCACTCAATCGATAATCTACACCTCTATTTATATAAAGCGTTATGAAAACTAGAATGGAAACTATTATTATATGCAAACTCAATGAGAGGTAAGTGATCATACCAATTATCTTTTAAGTCAAGAACATAAGCTCTCAACATGTCCCTCAAGGTCTAAATTGTGTGCTTTACTTGGCTATCTGCCTGCGAGTGCAAAGAAGTACTAAGATTAACCTTTGAGCCCAATCTTTTCTAAAAGAACCTCCAAAACTGGGATATGAATTAAGTTCCTCTATCTGAGATGATAGACAAGGGAAACCCATGCAACCTAATAATCTCTCAATATATAATCTGGCATAATCCTCTACAATTTCGGTCATCTTAACTGCCAAAAAGTGAGTTGGTTTTGTCATCCTGTCCACAATTAACCACATTGAGTCATGCTATTTATGGACTTGAGAAGGCCTGTAAATGAAATCCATGTTGATCATCTCCCACTTTCACTTTGGAATATCTATATTCTAAGTTAACCCACATGGATTTTGATGTTAAACTTTAACATGTTGACAATTTAGGCACTTAGATCTCCTGCTCCACCAATACACTTCTCGCAAGTCATCGTACATATTTGTGGAACCTAGATGGATGAAATATTTATAGTTATAAGCTTCTTCCATAATCCTCTCTCAAACACCATCAACATTGGGGAACACACCACCTATCTTAGTATCTTAAAATACCATCTCCCACTTTTGAGAAAACCATAACCTTATATCTACATTATCCTTTAACTAACATAAAACAAGATATTGGTCTTGCTTTTTCTTCACCTCCACCACAAGAGATGATGCAGGCCCAGTCTAAACAATAACTCCACCTTCATTAGAACCTACAAGTTAGACTCCCAATCGGGCAAATCTATGCCCTTATTTAGCCAGTTTCTTCTTCTCCTCCTCCACATGAGTAATCCCCATAAATAACCTGCTAAGGGCATTAATAACCACATTAGATTTACCTGGGTGGTAGAGACTACTATATCATAATCCTTGAGAAGCTCTAGTGATGTCCTCTGCCTCAAATTAAGCTCCTTCTGTTTGAATACATACTGCAAGCTCTTGTGATCTATGAACACATCCACATGCACTTCAAACAAATAATGGAGCCAGATCTCTAACAAAAATACCACACCTACCAACTCAAGGTCATAGATGGGATAGTTCCTTTCATGAACCTTAAGTTGTCGAGAAGCATAAGCTATCACTTTGCCTTTATGCATCAACATGAAATCAATCCAACTTGGAACACATCATAATAGATCAGAAAACCCTCTAGCCCGTCTAGTAGGTTCAATACTGGAGTAGTGATTAGTCTGGTCTTCAACTCCTGAAAACTCCTCTCATTAGTATCGTACTATTAAAACTTTACCTTCTTCTAAGTCAGCTTAATCAATGGTGATGATATACACAATAATCCCTTCATAAACCTCCAATAATATCCAGCCAAACCCAAGATGCTTCTTATATTAATCGGGGATATAGGTTTGGTCCAATTCTTCACCATCTTTATTTTTTTGGTATCAACCTGTATACCATCTCTAGATATTATGTGGCCTAGGAAAGCCATTAACTCCAGCTAAAATTCACATTTTGGGTACTTCACATACAACTTATTATCCTCAAGAGTCTGAAAAACAATTCTTAGATAGTTGGCATACGCCTCTTCGCTCCTAGAGTAGAATAAGATATCATCTATAAACATACTTATGAACATATCTAGATACGATTAGAACACCCAGTTCATGAGATTCATAAAGGTTATAGGTGCATTCGTCAATCTAAAAGGCATGACTTAGAACTCAAAATGGCCATAACGAGTTTGAAAGGCCATCTTTAGAATATCATATTCTCTCACCCTTCAACTGATGGTATCCAAATCTCAGATCTATTTTTGAGAAACAAAATACACCTTAAAGTTGGTCAAATAAATCATCTATATTGGGGAGTGGATATTTGTTCTTTATGGTAATTTTATTCAATTGCCTATAATCAATTCACATTCTAAGCGATCCATCTTTCTTTCACACAAATAGGACTAGAGTTGTAACGACCCAAAAAATTTCGAACTTCTTGATGGTTGGTCTTGGTTAGTGTTGGACTGGTCATGGTTAAATTTTGGTAGCCGTGGATTATTTTTAAGTGGCCGGATTCAAGAAAATTGTTTTGGTGGGATTTGTAAGGCCGCTTAGACAGCAATAACTTTGAAAAGCCATATCTTTTAGTATGGGTTGAACTGTGTAGGATATTATGTATGAAATCAAACCTCTTCGAGTTATCTTCACAACGCAACTAGTTTCGCTCAATTTAAAGTTCAGATGTGAAATTTATGGTCTTTACAGTGAGATTGCCCGTATTTAGAAGTACGCTGGAAAAAGATTCGAAGAAGAGGCTAAGGACCGAACAACGGACCGTTGGGTAGTCCACGATCTATGTGGGTGGTTCCAGTGAGCTCCCAAGGGTTACAGGCCAAGCCATGGTCCAAGTAAAGTGCCACGGATCACCTCACGGTTCGTGTGACTCTTAATGGCTCGTGAGGGGTCCCATGAGGTGATCCAGTGTGCTTGCCATAGTTCAGGGCGGTACTCCAGACCAAGTGTGGCTCCACGGACCAGTACAGGATCCATGTGCATCCACACGGTCTATGAACCCCTTCGTGAAGTGTTTCAGAAAGTCCCCCGAGAGTTCGAGTCGAAATCGAAGCCAAGTGGAGCCACACGGATAGGTACTCGGTCCTTGTACCTGTAGATGGCCCCTGGGTGCCTTCCGTGTGGCACTGTGTTTCAGTTATTAGTCCACTTCATTAATGGTAATTTCGTAAATTGACTTAATCCTGTGACTCTTTTAACCTCCCTAAAGTCTCCTAAACTCCTAAATTCAAACCCTAATCCTATTTCACTCATCAAAAAAATCTTCAATCCTCTCTGAAATTTATTGAATTCCATTCACCTCCATTGTTGAAAGCTTGAAGAAAATTGGGGAAGATCATCTTGCTTGCTAAATTCTTCAATTCTTGTGGTTAAT
>JBCEWC010021183.1:0-10583 GCA_038996855.1 Solanum aculeatissimum | reverse complement strand
ATGAGAAGTTGCATATATTAAAGATCTGATGATGGGTACGACTATATAGAAGGTGAGATGTGAAAGAGAGAACCCTTCGCGCCGAAGGTTGAAGCGCGTAAAGGTGCTTGTAGTAGCCGTTGAATTAGAAGAATCTGGAGTAACGTTGTTTGGGGAAGGAGGAGAGCGTTATGACAGGAAAAAAAAGTGATTGTGCGGTAATTAAGTATGTGAGGGTAAAATAGTAATTTGCCATTGAAAATGGTGGAGTTGGTGCTTTTAAGGTAATATAGATATAGATTGGTAAGTACTTTAGGCTTGGGTTGACTCGCATTGATAGGTTAGGTAAATGTCATCACACCCGAATTTCAGATTGTGACACTAAAAAAATAGGATTATACTTCAAGCTATGTCAAAACATGCCTCTAACTATGAAGGGTCCATAGGACAAGCCCTGGCTCACCCTAAACTCAAATAAGAATGATAGTCTCAAAATGACAAGAATGGAACATAGTGGGCTCACCCTCAAATCTTGAGGACTCACCAAGCAAATCATTAATTGGCAGACTAGCCATTAGTGGTGCGAGGAGCGTCAAACTCTAAGTTAAAATATAATGTAGGCAACAAAAAGTTTGTGTTATTACTTGGAATGTACTAAGTATTTGAGCAATACAAACAACATAAACATGAAATAATATAGAACATGAATCATGAGATGTAAGACCAATAATTATTTAAAATATTACATAAAAATAAAAAATGCACAATATGTGGTCAATTCATCATAATAGTCATAATAAAAGCTTTGAAAGTAAACTTAGTTATTTTGTGGGATATCAACTATAACCAATAATAAGACTATGTGATTTATAACGTACAATCTTCTATAACTCTCACATCGAAAAAAAAAGAGACTACTTGTCAAGGTAGACTTTATGATAACATCTTTGACATCATTAGCTATATATGGATCCACTAGCCAGGCTAATAAGGAAATCCTATAGGGGCACATAGTTTGGAATTATGGGTTGTTACTAAGGACTTCCTTACCAAGTTCTAACTACAAATTTCTCTCAGTGCTAAGTTAAATCCCAATGAAATCAAAATCACTAGTCATAAGTAAATCATGGAAAAGGGTAGTATCTAATAACCAATCCAATTCATAAATCATTATCATGGAATAGCTCATTAAAACCTTTAATTTAGACAATGTGAGTATTGTCCTTTCAACATTAATAATTCATCAGTAAGTGAGAAAATCCTTTCACCATAATTCATTCTTCCATGAGAAACTTCACTTATCATAATTCATATTAAAAATTAGGGTATAAGCATGGATTCACATTTAATCAACTTAAAATCACGTAATTTGAGTGAATCATTCATAATCAAGTAACGTAATATTAATTGAATTAAGATTGAAAGAACTCATAATCAATTACATGAACCCTAGATCACATTAAAGAGAACTTTGAATAAAGAACCTTGAATTCATCAAATTATATTCAATTTATACATAATTTATGTAATAACCCTCCAAGTCATTTTCTTTGCTCTTCATTCTTTTTTACTAGTTAGATCTTTTCTATAATGACCCCAACTCATTTATGACTAACTGATACTGACAGCTCGGTCACCTAGTCGTTCATTTGATTTTTATGCAAGTTTCTAGGTTTTAGAGCTCTTGAAGTTTTTGAACAGTTGGCTTCGGTCAAAACTCTGGGAAAATAGCCTCAGAATGTAGTTATGACTGTTCCATAAACTCTGTAATGGTCATTTTAGGCTAGGAGCATGGTCAGCTTAATTTCCAAACAATCGTTGCGAATTTATGTCATTAGGCATTTTAGCCTTTAAGCTTTTGACCTATATTTGACTTCAATCAACATTCTTGAAAATTGTATCCAGATGAGAATTTTATTAGCATGGTCAGCTCAATAATGTCAACTTTGACCTACAATTATCTTTTGTGTGTATCGTGAGGCTTTCAATCTCATTTTGATCCCTTTGGTGGATTTTGATTTGAATGGTGCTTGGGTATGGGACACACATTTTGTTGAAATGACCTCCTTTGAGAACTTCAACTACGCCATTCAATCCAAAGTATCATTGATAATTAGATTTCATATATGATTTGCATCCATAGGACTCTAGATGAGTCTGGAGCATCAAGATCAAAATTTGGCTTGTGTTGTCTCTAGTGTAGCAATTTTTTGTTCTCCACATTCATAGGCATGAAAAATCAATGCTCATAGAGGGTAATGGAGTTTTTCTTTATATTCACTGGCTCAAAAGCTCTGCATTTGAAGAGGGTTAATCCTAACAACTTAAAGACCCATTTTCAACTTTCTTTCCCAACTTGAAAATGTGATAACTAGAGCTAGGGTCTCTGTTTTGGGTGATTCAAAGTTCAGAGTCTTTTGTGGCTATGTATTGAAGCACTTGGGGATTTGGGGAGACCTTAGTTTTAGGTATTTTTGAGTTTTAAATGTTTCCTCCTCTTTGAGGTGATTTAAAGTGTGTTGGGTCTGTATTAATCGTAGGTATACTATGGAGTCGTTGGAAATCGTCGGAGACTATATTTTTAGATAACTTCCTGCCCAAAAGGGCTTTCCAAGCTCATTCTTAAGATTTAATGGTTAATTTTTACATAATCTAATTTATTCAATTTTGAGCCTCAAATTGTGCCCCATATTGGGGTACAAGTTTAATATTGTGTTTATAATTTTTTATGGAGTTAATTTTAGAATTTCTCATGTGGGTCTCACAGTCCAATTTTAGACTCCATTTTGAGTTTGACTCTAAAAATTATGATTTTGTTGTCAAAACATCTATATTGACATGGAAATCAATATTTTGATAGTGTGAGCATTTGTAGGTGATTCGACCGAGAATAGCTATTGTGAAGTGTATTTGAAGTGCTCATGATCAATTTGAGGTAGGCAGTAGTCTCCGTTCTTGACTTGGCTCTTCTTGATAATACTTAGTATAAATTTTATGATAATTTGGATAATATTTGCTTAGTATTACATCCTCTTCCCTTTTATTCTTTTTTCATGAGTTTTGGTTAAGTCTTACACTAGTCTAGTTCCTTAGAGACCTTAGTTCAGTCTTGGAGTTGTGTTCTGACAAGTTCTAGAGTTGATTATCCCTTTTTAGGAGTTGTCTGGATGATCTTAGATTAGGTTGAGCCTTAGATGCTTGGGTATGAACTTTATTGCTATTATAGTTAGTAATGGTTTCCGATAAGGCTTATTTATGATATTGTGTTGTGAGCTAGTATCTGAGACTTTGGTGTCTTGTCGTAATAATAGGTTTTGACTTATTTGTGCTCAATTATAGGTGGAAGCTTATGGTTTTGGGATAATGCATCGATCCTAAAGATATTTCTCACCCTTGCTTGATTATAAGTTGTTGAGCATTCTTAGTTATACACTTAATTGTATGATGGGACTATCTTATTGGAGTGTAGTTATTCTATATTGTTAGGCCCCAGGTTAGTTCTCTCAGTTTTCGTCTTTATAGAGGTAGTGTCTTGACCTCCTAACTTTTGTGCCTTGTTTGGATAATAGGACAACATGCATTGCATTGATGCTTACTTTGTTGTATGATCCCAATTCATATGTTGACTCATCATTCATGCATGGAGAGCGAGAAAGGATAGTTTTCACTGCTAATGTAACACTAGTTTCTATGCTATTTATATTAAATTGGTTTATGGTTTTTATAACAGAATTCATACCACCTATATACCTGGCTTTTTGGATTTGGTACTTTTGAGGCATTGAGGACGTGCTCTTTTTTACTTGAGATACTGGAGACATCTAAGATGATTGCAAATTTTATGATTTGACTACATAGCTCATTGATGCCCTTTTATGCATTATGGCTACTATTATTCCTTCAGTATGACCGAACGAGATGATGATTATTATAAGTCCTAGTACGGGCCCAGACAGTGTATATGGGTTTTTCGAGCCCCTATGGGACATTTATGCCATGCGTACCATTATACTGGGTAGAGATGGTTCACAGATCCTACTTTGATAGTTAGACTGGGATAGGTCGTATACACTTGGGGATACATATTACAAAGAGGTTCCATGCATTGCATACACATGCATCACCATCCCTAGTATATTGTTTATTATTTGATCCTCCGATAGTATGGGATTCCAGTTAGGATTTTATTTGTTGGTTGTACCGCTAATGATAGGGGACATCGATTAATTATTGTTTATTTATATCTACTCTTCCCTGTGTTACTTTGTTAGTTAGTGACCTTTACCTGTCTTGGTTGAATATATACCTTTTTAGGCTAGAGTGGATTAGTTCTTAGGTTGGTAGGTTGTTTATAGACTCTTGATGATTTGGCCTCTTGGCCTTTGCCAAATAGACTTTATAACCTATCTTTCATGCTAGCAAATGATAGACTTGATCCTTCCAGGTATGCTTATTGCTTATTCACTTTGTCTTATATATATATGGATTACTATTTATTATGTCAATTATCCTGTTATTGTGCTATACTTATCTTATTTTTTATGTTATATATACTTATTTTTATGTATGGAGCTCAGCTAACCTATGCATGTTGAGTACCAATTGTTCATACTCATACTACACTTCTGTCCCCAACAGATTATAGTGTGAGTCCCCCCTGTTGACTTCTTTCATGCAAAGTTGTTGATTTCAGAGGTTGAGGTAAGCTTCTAGCATCTGAAGTTACCAATTTTTGTTTCTATTTATAATTACACTAGTATTTATTTTGTACTCAAAGGTGGCTTTTACTGTTAATATATTTTGTATAAGAATTGTACTCATATTTTACGTAGTAGAAGCTCAATTACTCAGGTCTTTGGGTAGGCTCCTTAATTTTTTTTCTTTGGACTTTTTTTTATCTCCTTATATTGACAACATTTTACTTATTATGATTGTCTTCCGCTAAATAGTTTGTTGCCGATGATTTTGAGTTATGGGTTAGTCTTACCTATCGGTGGGTTGGGATAGGTTCCTGTAACACCCCATAAAATATCCTTACTTAGAAAATTCAAAACCAAAGAAAATAAATTTTGAGTCTACTGTGACTTGGGATCCATGAGCCCAATCTACAACCTGTATACCGAACTACTAGTCATTGAGAGGGGTCTTATAGTCCCCCAAGTCAAAGGGAAAGTACACATATATGAAGGGTCCTATGAACAGTACAAACATCTATGACCCATAGAAGGGACTCGTACAACCCCAAGCCTAGAAAATTTTCTAAGTATTGGGCCAAACACGAGTAGGGTCTATGACCTATCATCTCTTGTATGGACTGTAAGTCTAGGTTTTGTAGTCCTTAGACCAAAACTCATAGTCTCTGAATCTCGACTAAGGTTGACAGGAGGAAACCATGTTATGACATGTTGAAGGGTCTATGACTCATAGAATCCAAGGGTTCTACAAAATTACAGTCTAACAGTTATAGACTGATCTACGACCTACATACATGGTTTTGTAGGTCATCATGTACATTTTAATGAAGGTTATTTCTATCTTTTTTGGTCTTTTTCCCATTAAATTCGATACCTCTAGGGAGTAAAATAAATACCTTATTAGTAACCAATGTTGTTCATACCCTCATAATCACTTAGATCAATTCGAGAACAAATTCAAAAAGGAGAAAAACTAGGCTTCAAGCCATCCTACCGAGGTCTTCCAAACTCGAGCAAAGTTTCGATCTTTTGAGGTATGTAAGGTTATCATAGCGTTAGATTGTATTCATCCACGTACCAAATGTCTAAGTTTTCATTTTTAATGAGTATTGAACTAAGTCAAAAATCTAGATTTTTTGAATTCCAATTAAGTCAATTCTTCATCTATTAGGTTTTATATAATTATGCATTGAAATTATTATTATTGTATTGGTATAATTATTGTTCATGGTTATTTTCCCATGAACTCTAGTTGAGTTGATAACCATGGCTTTCCCATGCATTACTTGATGATGGAGTTGATACATACTTTAAATAAGTTTTGATGAAATTGAGCATTGAGTTAAATGATGTTTGAGAAAGAGTTTTCATGATGACATAAATGAGTTCTCAAAATATTTATTGATGATGATGAAGTTGATATTTTGAGATGATATTAATGCTTAAATTAAATTTCCTTGAGACTTGATGAGAATAGAATATGAGCACAAATTTTAGGAATAATATTAACACTGATTTGGGTAAGAGTATAATTAACTCAAATTTCACAAATTATGCCACTAGCATAGGATGAGAAAGGGTCACACCTCTAATGTCCCTATAGAGGTTTTACTACATCCATAGAGTTTTGCGTTCCTTACTCTGGAAAGGTATTAGATGGTTGTGGCAATGATAATAATTCATTGTATCATCACTTGCTCATAGGTGGTAGTTTTCGATTATAGAAACTCCCTAAAAGTACGAGTATATTATTTTACCGATATATATATTAAAATTTTATGAAATTATTTGATGGAAGCACTTTCGCCGTCTAACACAATGGATCAATAGAGGGGAAAACTGGCCAAGAAGCCTAAGCTAGCTATTAGTTGCCTTAGAGAGCAAAGTCTAGTCTTCTTATCGAGATGAGCATGAGTGGTCAAGCCTTGCAACAAGATCATGACGCCTAACCTAAGCCTGGGCTACTGTTGTGTGTTCCAATCCTTCTAGTGAGAGCTTGTGACCATCACAGTGACCACAATCTAGCAACAACAAAAGAATGAGTGAGAGTAGCTCAAACCGCTTTAAGCATTAAGAATTAAGCAAGAGCCTACCTCTACCTGAAAGTAGCGGCAAGGCGGACATTGATTTTGCAGAAAGGCTAGCTCCCTTGTAGGGTCGCTTGCATACCTTACAACGAGTATAATAGATGTCTATAATATTTGGGTTTATGGTTTTTATAGGGTTTCAAGATTTCTTTTAGTTTTTATAAAAAATTGTCTTTGGTATAAACAACATTATAGCTCTATATTTTGATATCAGTAGATATTTCAGTGTTATAGCAGTAGCTAAATTAGTAAGGGATTTGACCTATATTTCCTCTTCTCTCATATATGTCCATCTTTCTGATGGTGAAAGAAGAAATTATGACTAGAAGTGTGATAATGGAAATGAAGTATGTGGCAAGGCCTCCCAATCGGGAATCTTCATTCCTCATTGCTTATATTATTTTCAAAACCTACACGTCATATTAATGTTGAGTTGAGTTAATACTTTCTTTGAGTACCTTTTATGCATGTTGTACTATTCAGCCAAACTACATACCATATATTCCATAAACTGATGTTATTTGATGTTGCATCTTCTCATGATCCAGAATAGGTATTAGGGATCATCAAAAGGCAATTTGTTGAAGATTCCAAAGCATTCTCAGAGCTCAGTGATCCCTCCTAGCATTCAAAGGATTTGTCCTTAATTTATTTATGTCTTTCTTTTATAGATGAGGTAGTTCGGGTATTGTCTTGGCACCTTCGTAGTTATTAGAGGTTTCATATACAAAGTTAATTGATAAATTTAGAGTTTGTTGAAAACCATATTTATTGATATAGAGTTGTTTCATTAAGTTACTTGACTATTGACTTTGACATCTTTAAGCCCACAGAGATAATTACTTATTTGATTCTATAAATGTTTCTACTTAAAAATATGTGATGAGATCAAGTGGTTCACTTGGGAGCCAACAATGATTTCTGAATGTCAGCCATGTCTAGGTTACCCTTCCAAGGTATGAAAAACTTTCTACCATAGTCAGGTTCAAGCATTCTAAGTTGTCTATGAAGTTGTGTCTAGTGGAGTGTTGCTTATGAGTGTATCGTGCACTACACTTATAATCAGGAGGCTATGGGACATTAAAGAATTTATTTCACTTCTTGCATTCTGAATTCGTGTGATAGAGTTTAACTCTATAAAAGTTTCTTTCTAACTTGTGTGGTACACGTGTATAGACAATGCATCTAAAGCTTTTGCCAATCAGAGAAGGACCGCTAGCACTGAAGTAGGCCTGATCCACCTTCAGGCTCAAGGACTAGAAGGTGACCTATGAGGACTATCAAAGCTCCCTTAATGCCTGCAGCTCAAAACCACTTCTACTACAAAGGAGAAGTTTCAGGGAGTAATTTTGATGCCCACCCAACTAGTAGCCACTCAAACAGGCCAATAAGTCGCCCCCACTCACAATACAAATAACTAGGACGCATCAACTTTATTAAAGATTAGAGTTACGGGTACAAGGTTGATAAGGGCCCCCAACACTTCATCGATGATATGTGGAAGGTTTGAAAGGCTATACATGTGACTGAGATTGAGGGAGTGGACTTCACGTCCTACTAACTTAAGGAGTGCATGGGAATGTTTAGAATATATTAGGAACTCATTATAAGGGTATAATAGTCCATAAACGTCTAATAGAAGCATAGGATCTTAGGAAAAGACCAATGTAACCTTACAAAAACACCCTTGCACTACCCAAGTAGTGCACCACCATAACACACACACCACGAACCATGGTGTGCACCACAGACCATTGTGTGGTCTATGGTGTGCAGCCTTAGATGAAATAGGTGAGGCCAAGTGAAGGGGTGACCACCAGGGGACAGACCATGGTCCGTGGTGTGCTCCTTGGTGTGTCACTTCACCATGGAAGCCACCAAATGGCCAAGAGGCCCCTCCACATGACCCCTTCACGGATAGTGGTGTGCACCACGGTCCGTGAAGGTCTCCTTGGAGGTACTCTATGCCAAAAACTTTTAGAAACGTGGTTTTAGGCATTGGTTAGGTCTTACAAAGTCCGGGTCCTTACATCTACGGACACCCTTCTACGTGTCGTAGGCCCTTCTACAAGTCATCTTATTTGATCATAGAAAAAGTATTGAGACTTTGAGATCTGAGGACTTTTAAAGAATGAACCCAAGCTACGGGTCGTAGAATCTTCTAGGACCCATCTTGCATGGTCGTAGAAAAAGTACTGAAATTTTGGAGTCCCTACTATGACTTCCACGAGGACTATCAACGGTTTGTGAATACTTCTACGAGTTGTAAATGCCATCCGTAGAAACCCAGCTTTTACAGAGCTAAAATCCTTCTATGAACTTTTTGGGCTGATTTGAGTTAGAATAGTTTTGTTGTTATACGGCGATTCTCGCTATATCAATCAATGTGCAAATGCAATATTAGATGTCATTATTATTCTTCTGTTAGCAAAGTACATCATGTTGCTGCTTAAAAATTGAATTATTGATACTTAATTAGCATTTTCTAATGATGAAATCCATTTACTATTTTATAACTATCTCCTCCCCCCGGTACAATCTGAGTTCACAAATCAACCAACATGAATGGCCCCACTAATATTAATTACCAAACTTAATTAGTCACATTTGCTGCACGGCAAATCAAATACTGTACTACGTAATTAAGAACTTGCATCATTGTTTTTCCTTTGTAAATAAAAATATAAATGAAAAAAAGCTACATGTGTTATTACGTCATCACATTTGCAATGGCTTAATTACTTGGTGTAGTTGGTAGAAAATGATGAACAGCTGTTTATACTCAATGACGTTATTTTATATCTTTAGTTTACAAAAGCACTTGATCCCCTGATGACATGTCAAGTTCATATATTATTTGTTTATAGACTAATTGTAGTGCTTTTGGATAATATTGGTGACCATGCATATAACCGTATACGCTTTTGGATAATATTGGTGACCAAAGCATAACCCCATACGCTTTATAACTGGTGATGCAAATCATTTTCTTAACATGATACTCTCCCAATATCTCTATACTACCAAGATAACGATTAATAAAAAATAGAGGAGAAAAGAAAGTAAGTGAACACAAACTAGGCCAAAACCTTCATAAAAGATATAATTTGAAAGACTGAGTACTGGTTTATATGCATTTTATTATTAAAATAAAATATTATGTGTATATGATAATTAGTATAAATTGTGATCAAATGGTTATTAGTTAATGTAACTTATATAACTATTAGTTTTTGTAACTCTTATTGTCATTAGTTTCATGTAACTTATATGACCGTAATATTAGTGGCTTATAACTCATGTAACCACTAAACCATGTTCTACCCCATTATGCCTTGTCACTCATCTAACCTCCGAGACATAATTCCTCTATTCATTTACCTACATTACTATCCACATTAATCCTATTCATGACAAGGATGAATTTTCACCTATAAATGATGATGTTTTTTCCTTTGTGAAGGGTGCAATATGGAGAGAAAAATGTTTAGTGTGGATAAATATTGTAGTGTATAATGAAGTTAGTGTGGTGAATCAGAGAGTTGAGACAAAGAAAATATTCTAAGTCTTCGACTATATTCACGATACAAAAAAAGTGTATTTGTATGTTGAAGGAAGGTGTTTTTTGTGTGAAGTTTGAGACTCTTCAACTAATCCGGATTTGTGTTGAGCCATACAACTGTCACGACCCAAGCCTAGGGCCTAGACGTGACATGGCGAATGAGGAACCTGAAGGAACCCCAAATAAGCCTCTCAAACTTATCATCACACTTCATCGGTCGCGGAAGTACATTCAACATTAAAAAAAATGGGAATTAGGGAC
>JBCEWC010021182.1:0-10583 GCA_038996855.1 Solanum aculeatissimum | reverse complement strand
AAGCCATCATAGCATCATCACACACATCATCGGTTCGGAAGCGCGGAAGCAAAACACATAACACATAAGCTCTAAGGGAATCAGGACTTCGGACTCAAGCTATGGGGATGTTGCCGGGAATGGGATAAACATGGATTCACATAGCACATAGCAATTATCTATAAGGGGCGGGTAAGTAGGACTCAAGCTATGGGGGCACACCGGGATTGTGGGACTTTCCACATAAGCACATAGTCAATCACAACTTCCAATATCAAGTCATAAGCATAATCAATAACATTTCTCATAATTAACGCTCATAAGCATAAAATTCCAAAATCATAATATTCATCATTACAAGCCAACATACAAGAATTTAGATTGTCCAACAAGCCTCTACATAGATAAAGCGGGGCCTCGACATAGTTTGAAGCTCATCCTCAATACATAAGTAAAGTGAATGACATAATAAAACTAGGTAGATAGAAGGTGGCTATTGCCCTTGAACAAAAGGGCTCACCACAAGTACAAGTCTTCAACAATGTTCACTCATCAAACAAAGGTAGATAGAGATCATCACCGGCACCTACATGGTTAGAGCATGTAGACAAGAGTATGGGCTAGCACAATTAAGTACTAAGTATGCAGGCATGTCAATGCATATGCACATGAACCTATAACAACCTACATGGTAAGGGCACATATATATAAACGAATATAAGAAAGGACAATATAACAATATGCCATGAAATCATGATGCATGAAATGCCATAATGCTTAATATAGCGGGGATGGAACCATAACCGACATCCAAATCCATGTGAGGTACAACATGAACTTGCCCAATGAAAGCCCTCCCATTGGATCGGAGGTGATTACTTGCCAAAGATAATCCACACCACACCTTACGGGCCTTCCATTTTGGTGTGATGGCCACCTTTCTTACGGGTCTCCCATTTTGGCCACCTTTCTTACGGGTCTCCCATTTTGGAAGGATTTACATAAGATAGCATATCTTATCATATCAAAGCACACCTTACGGGTCTCCCATTTCGGTAGCAACCTATGGAGGCACATAGTTTCGGGAAAGGAGTGGGACCCTTGGGAATAACCCACTTACTCTCCTCACAGGCATTGAACCAGTGAAACTTAGCTTTCTTTAGGGTCAGCTTAGTCAATGGTGATGATATGGATGAGAATCTCTTTATAGATCTACGGTAATAGCCTGCCAAACCTAAGAAACTCCTTATATCAATTAGAGATATGGGTACGGGTCAATTTCTCATTGCCTTAATTTTCTAGGTATCAACCCGAATACCATCTTCGGATACTATATAACCCAAGAAAGCCACTGATTTAAGCCAAAGCTCACACTTGGAGAACTTTGCATACAATTCACTATCCTTAAGAGTTTAGCGAGAAACTCTAAGTTGATAAGCATGCTCTTCCTTATTCTTGGAGTACACCAGGATATCATCAATAAAGACAATCATGAACATATCAAGATATGGCTTAAATACCTTATTCATAAGGTCCATAAAGGATGGAAGTGCATTAGTCAATCCAAAGGACGTGATCAAGAATTCAAAATGTACATAATAAGTCTGAAAGGTTGTCTTTTGAATATCACATTATCTTACCTTAAACGGATGGTAAGGTCTATTTTTGAGAAACAAGAGACACCTTTAAGTTGGTCAAACAAATCATCAATTCTGGGGAGAAGATACTTATTATTTATGGTGACCTTATTCAGTTGCTTATAATCAATACACATTCTAAGAGATCCACCTTTCTTTCACATGAATAGGACAAGAGCACCCCAAGGAGAAACACTCGGCCTAATAAAGTCCTCTTCTAGAAAATCTTTCAACTGCTCTTTCAATTCTTTCAACTCAGTAGGAGCCATTCTATAAGGTGGAATAGACATAGACTAAGTATTAGGAAGAACATTAATCCCAAAGTCAATCTCCCTATCAGGAGGGACTCCAGACATATCCTCAAGAAACTCATCCATAATTGAAACTGACTCAAGAGTAGGAGACTCAACACTACCATCTTTGACTCTAACGATGTGAAAGGCACACCTTTTAGAGATCAAATTTCTGACCTTAAGGGAGGAGATAAATTTACCCTTAAGCATAATAGGACTACCTTTCCATTCTAAGATAGGCTCTAGCGAATTAAAAAACTTTATAAATATATAAAAATTACTTTTTATATAGTTTGGGTGAAAGAATTTGTGATTACATAAAGAAAAGGTGGACCATTGATTCAAAAAAATTGTAACTAAAATAAATAAAATGTTAATTATAAATTTGTAGTAGTACATTTGGTTTAGAAATTGTTAAAGAAGATCTAGAAACCTAAAATTAGGGGAAGAAAATTGCAACAAAAAAATCCTTTAGGAGGGATTGATTCCACGACCTTGAGGTACCAAAGATTCAGCACAAACTAACCAACAAGCCAAATCCAACAACTGTTGATTGGGTGCTTATGAATTATTTATAGACATTTTGTAGTATTTTGATATACCAATACACATTTTACGTCGGTATCAATGGGTGCTCGAGCACCCACAATGCACTATGTGGGTCTGTCATTGACCGACACTGTTCTATGAGTTGCTTTACACGGAGAAGGGTCTGGTAAGGGCCGAATACGGGCTAACGTCATTGGGCGGGTATGTATTCTGACTTAACTCTTATTTGTGTAAGTGTGTAGCTTGATGCTACTGTGATACACTATTTGGGAGATTGTTAGTTGATTATATGTCATACGGTGGACTGATTCTTGTATAGATACGACTTTGCTGGGTTGGTTATCCCGAATACTTATGATATATCTGTGATTGTCCATGTTTATCCTAGGAACTTTTGATTGACGAGGTTATGGTATACCTGGCCTTAGTTTGGCATGACTCTACGGTGATCTATGACATATACACTTTGATGCACTGCTGATAGTTGTTGTATATTGGTTTTTCTTACCTAAGGTTGGGGTTAGTTGTTATCTAAGGGATGGTAATAGTTACGGTTGGGGGGTTAGATTGTGTGGGATACCTATGTGGTGAGTGTCGTTGCCTACGTTCACTCTGGGCACGATATGACTTTAGAGTTCTGGATCCAAATAGACTGGTTAAGGGGGTGACTGTTTTGATACCTCGAGTCCTAAATGACACTTCCCACGCGCTAAGCTCTGGTTGCCACGCCCGAGTGTCTAAGACGCGAGAGTCGCGCCTCGTAGTCTAAGTCCGATGACCATGACTTGGATGTTGGGTGGTGAATGTCAATTCTGAGGTTCGAGCACCTATTGATGTTTTGGGTCGAGGACCCCGTTAACTACATTTTGGGTTTGAGACCCTATTGATTGTGTTAGAAGGATTCTTTCTCCCGCAGGGGAAACGTCCCACCGTTATGTATATTATCAGACCATCTGGCCCTAGCTGACTGCCCGACCGGAGGCTAGGTCGGGAGGATTAGGAGTTTGAGGCCCCATGTGATACTGATTTTTGGATTGGTCGAGGACCCAATGGTTATATGGTACTTTGGGTCAAGGACCCGACTAATTTCCCATGGATCGACACACCTATTCACACCTTGATTGTGTGTGGGGGTACTATTTGGGCTTATGGGGGCTTAGTGGGCATTCAGGTTTAGACATTAGGGCCTTACACCCACGTTCAACTAACCCTGTGATCGTGTCATATAGAGAGTTGGGTTTTGTTGTGATTGGTTGACCGGATTGTGCGCGGGTGTAGCTTTTGGACTTATGGGGGCCAGTCGACGTACAAACATAGATATTAGGGTCTTGCACCCGCGTACAGTGTTACGTCTCCGTTGGGGATGGTTGTGGTATGGGCCTACTCAGTCTTCGCCGGTCGATTTCATTGTTCATCACTTGGATTGGTTTAGTTATCATTGCCCATCACTTAGGTCGGTTCAGTTATCATTGTTCATCACTTGGGTTGGTTCAATTATCATAGTTCATCACTTTGGTTGGTTCAGTTGTGGTTTAAGGGTTCCAGACATGCTTATGCTTGATTAGAGTTTGATTTGCTACATTGCTGCAGTTCTTTATATATTTGAGCTTTCTGCATGTTCACTATTTCACTCGGTCGGCCGATGACGCCTACTGGTTGCTTCTTTTTGGTACCCACCCCTTACTTTCTACATCTTCTCCTGATGTAGGTCCAAGTTCTAGCTGTGGGCATTGACTTCTGAGGGTTTCGGGAGTGCTCAAGAGACTATTGGTGAGCACCGACAGCTTTAGATACTTCGCAATCTTCTTCCTTTTTATTGTCATCTTTTGTTTCCACACATTGGCCTTGTACCGTAGTGATATTTATTTGTAGGAGCAGTCCTGATTTGTATATTATTATGTTTATCGTTATATATGTATTGGTATGTACTTGTATCTATTGTAGCTCTATACAGTTGACTTCTAGGTTATAGTGATTTATATCATGGTGTCTATTATATTTGTGACTAGAAAACTTGGACAGGTACCCTGAGATTGGGTAATTAGCTTGCCTGTAGGTAAGATATAACAGACACCATTATGACCGGGACCGGATCGTGACACTAATGATCATTATGCTATTTTTGAATGTACCAACTATTTTTCCATATGTATTAAATAAAATAGGAAGAACAAAAAGATACTTAGCTGAAAAGACAAAGCAACGGTTTAGAGGCATGGTGTCATTACAAAGAAAAGGTAAGGCCCAATTGATTTATACTGCAACTGTAAATATTGCATTGAGAATTGATTTTGCAAATGAACCAAAGTGAAAAATTTACCACATGAATTCTGAAAGAGTTGAGTTAACAAAGCATCTTATTTTGGTGCAGATGAAAACTTCGATTTCTTTTTTTTCTTTTAGATCTCAACAAATTTAGAACTATTTTAAACTTGTACCACACATCAGTTTCTCTAAAAGATGAAAAACAATCATAATCTGTTGAGAAAACAACATTACAGGAAAAAGGCATGATCCCTCAAATGACAATTGTGTCATAAAAAAAATACTGCACTAAAAAACTGCCATCCGAATGTCACCTAAACTCCTAAACAGCATCTAAAAGCCAGAAAAGATAGGTAACCAGTAATTGCATTATTGGAAAGGTATAAAGTTGTGGCACTCCTAATTTTACAATACACTATTGAAAAATATCCAAATCAAATTGTCATGCGTCTGCAGATAATTAAACTAAGATCTGTAAGGTCAGCTAAGTGGCTTATAACACCAGAAGAAAGAGGTGATAGGACAACAACATGACACGCTTGACAACAATAATATGCCATTTATCTGTTATTATTTCCATTGACCTCTAAAAACTCACCTCCATACATTAATCACCTTCTTGACAGCAATGAAAGGGTGGAAAGCTTGCATGCGAATGATCCACTATATGCACATGGATTGATAAAAACTAGTGACACGTTACCATGCTAAGATCCTACAGGAGCAATGCCTTTGGTTTTGGCTGCAGCAGTGGCCGCAGCTGCAGCGGCTGCGGCAGCTGCTGCTGCAGCAGCAGCCGGATTTGATGGAGGAGATGGATTGGACTGTGATGGGTTCTCCTCTGCGACTAATTGAGGTTGCTTTTGCTGTGTTTGTTGAGAATTGACCTGAGTAAGCAGGGCCTTAATCTGGTTTCCGGTCATTGTTTCCTGCTCAAGCAATGCATTGGCAAGAGCATGAAGCTCTTTGATGTGGGTGGTGAGAATCATTTTTGCATTGTTGTAAGCCCTTTCAAGTAATTCTCTTACTTCCTTCTCAATGAGAAGTCTTGTTTCAGTGCTCATACTCTTCCCATTATCATCGTAGTTGTGGGTGGCAAGCCCCACTTCTTTGCTCATACCAAACTTTGTAACCATCGCCCTGGCTAGATTGGTTGCTTGCTTGAGATCGCTAGAAGGACCAGAAGTTACTTCACTATCTCCAAAAATTAGCTCTTCAGCAACTCGTCCACCCATGCAAACATCAAGCCGAGCAAGCATCTGCTTACGGGACATACTAGTCTCATCCTTCTCTGGCAATTGAGCAACCATACCAAGAGCCATTCCACGTGGAACAATGGTTGCCTTGTGCACTGGAAGAGCCCCGTCTGTATGAATAGCCACAAGAGCATGGCCACCTTCATGGTAGGCTGTAAGCTTTCTTGTCTCTTTGGATATGAAAGCTGATTTGCGCTCACTTCCCATCATGATCTTGTCCTTAGCATACTCTAGATCAGCCAAGCTTACAGCTTTGGCACCCTCCATTGCAGCCTTCACAGCAGCAATGTTAACCAAATTGGCAAGGTCAGCCCCAGAAAACCCAGGAGTCCCCCTAGCAATGATCATAAGGTCGACATCATCTGCCTTCACAACCTGCAGATAGGAAACATTTTTGACAGAAAGATTAGAAATGATGCCCAAGTAAAACTCTTGAAAATTGCAGCTGCATCTGCAGTTAGCAATCCAGCTGAGGAAGACGGTCAAATGGAACCATGCGAGGTGGAAACAAAGGAATGTTTTGAGGCTGCCAACTCCAGTTTGACATGCTAACAAAGTTCTTATATGATCAAACCCATATAAATAAACAGGTGCTGCTAACCAACGATGTCCAAGTAAAATGCGACGGATATTGCCCCACAAGGGAAGATATGTACAATAAGCCTTCACGAGTAGGCAACTACAATTGTACCAGGTCAGACTAATTCCAAAGGCATCTTGTCTTCAAATACTTCAATTGATTTACAGAATAGGTCAATGAAAATAGGTTCCCCAATAGAAACAATACCTTTGACATGTGAGATTCCAGGATCTGCTTCCGACCTTCAACATCAGGATTTGGGACAACAATGTTGCGATCGAACCGTCCAGGTCTCACCAGTGCCTTATCTAACGACTCTGGGAAGTTAGTGGCAGCAATCACAATGATTCCATCATTCTGTTTGAAGCCATCTAGTTCAACAAGCAACTGATTCAAAGTCATCCTCATATACTGCTGGTCCTTTGGGTTACGGCTTCCTCCAATGGCATCAATTTCATCAATGAATATAATGCAGGGGGATCGTTTCTTAGCAGCTGCAAAAAGGTCTCGTACTCTCCGGGCTCCAACACCCACAAACATCTCTTCAAACTCACTTCCACTGCATGAGAAAAAGGGAACCCCAGCTTCTCCTGCTATAGCTCTTGCTAACATGGTCTTACCGGTTCCGGGGGGCCCAACAAGTAACACACCCTTTGGGAGTTTGCCACCAAGACGAGTGAATCGCTGCAAATGTCAAAATAAGAAACTGTAAAAACATCTACCTCAGTGTTAAAACAAATCATCAGAAAAGCTCCCATCAAGACTGAGCAAAATGGTCAATGGTAAACAAACACAACGAAAAAAAAGGGAAACATAAGATTTAAAAAGATATTGACACAATTAAGTCATAATGTAATTACCAACCAAAGTAGAGAATCATATATTGGCCAACAGCACAAGAACCTTGGCATGTTGTAATGTTAGTGTGAGTCAAAAATCAGAATTGTCACCAACTTCCCTTCCAGAAAAGTTGACAAAAAGTGTACCGGAGAGATTGGAAAACCTTATTATACTAGTTTATCCCCTCTTTTACGCCCTAGGGGTATTGTCGTTCAGCCTAAAAATTACAGGAACTTACCAGCAGAAATGTGATCATTATGGTGTTCTAATTTGAATTAGGTAGGTCTTAATCAGTAAAATTGGTCATACATGTTTCTGGTATTGGATAAATTTTTTTATAAAAATATAATACAACTGCCAAACTAACCAATTGATTTGACTTTCACCCAAGTCCTCATGTGGCTCAACAATGTGGCAGGCCCAACTTGTTCAACTCCCGAGCAGATAGTACCAAATACTTCTCCTAATTAAGTGAAAGCTACCAACTTACCAAAAGAATACACTGAAAGCTGCCAACCTACACTCAGGCATAACTATTGTTTTGCAACGATGGTCCGCTCTAGCTAGCATGCACCTCGACTAATCCATTGGGTACTTGAGTGCACCTCCCAGCAATACAAGCATGGATTTACTGGGTCCCCGAAGCTTAGACAGATAGGAGTTCACCTAGCATTTTTTCTTCATTTAACTTACAGTAAATCAAGGCCAGAGACAAACCTACATCAAGAAAATCCGACCTTTGAAACACTTTGATAATGCTCTCAACTGATGAATTAGAGCACGTGGAGCCATTACCTTTATGTTTTTCATGTCAATTGAAAAAAGAACTCATCCACCACATCCTATACGGATCATTGAATCAATAGCAATAGGCTCAGTTAAAAGAGGACATGGAACGGCATGAAACAATATCCGTGGCATTAATCAGAATAGGGAGTCATTTTGGCCAACGCCAAATAATATGATAAAAAGGCGGTACCACTTATGCTCCAGATTTTACATATGGAGAACAGGCAGAGACAATAACCCCTCTTTTTTACATCGTGACTGAACAGATCAGTTATGCAAAAAATTTATCAGCCTAGGGGAAATTAAGTGGGTGATGCCAGGAGGTATATTGGATGTGCTAAATAGTTGGAGCAGAGATGGGATTTAACTATTCAGAAAAAGTGATGAAGCATGTATTTGGTGGGACTGTTTGGAGAAAAAGAAACCAGCGATGTTTTGAAGACAAACACTGCAGTATTCAGAAGTTGAAGACGAAATGCCTCGCCCCTTCATTATTTTGGTGTAAACAAGAATATTTAGTGGAAGCTTAAGATAATTTTTGATGTTCTAGACAGCATGCAAGAAGCCATACAGATAGGAAGTTGACTAGTATTCTAATTTACTTTTGGAAGACTACATGGCTTGTGTAGTATACCTGTTTATACATTAAAATTTTACCATTCTAAAGGAATTAAGGTTCATTTTTCAGATAACTGAAATTTTTAGCATTCAACCATGTGGAAATCCAATTGAGGTATTGAATGATGAAAAGCTACGTATTAACTCAAGGGACATAACCCTTATAATCATTTTGTGAGTTCTTCTTCCTGCCTTTCCCCCTGCAGTACCTAACATAGTGGGATATAATTAGCAAAGGATAGATTAGAAGCTTTTCCACACAATTGAGGGGAGGAAGCGCTTGCTACCAATTTGCACGTTCATTTTTTCACAAGAAAAAGGAAAAACGTAGAATTAGTACATATAACTAACAAAACATAACTGATGTTCTCAGGTTAGATATATCCTTGTCAAGTGCTTAGGTCATTTCCATCTTCATTGAATTTTTGGTGGGAAGGGGCAGATCAAATTAAAAGAGGTGTAGAGGAAACAGTCAAAAGGGATATACTTGAGTCCTGCATTTCCAATCTCAGCTGTAATGTCAAGAGCAATATCAGCCCTTCCAGCATTACTTTTACAGACACACATGGACTCCAACACAAATGATAAAATTTCATATTTAATTTTGAAATGATAAAATTTCATATTTAACTTTGACATTGACAAGAGAATATATTGCTCTTGTGGTTACTGAATAAAACTCCCATACTAACTCACCTTAGGGTCTCGGAGATAATGAACAATTTCTTCCAACTCCCCTTTTGCCTCATCAACACCCTTAACATCGGCAAATCTTGTATTGGTTTCCATGGTCGGCTGCACTTCCTCATTTAGACCAAGTCCTAAGGCAGCTAATATCATTAGCAAGAACACAATTTTTATAGACAAATCATATCACCTGAACAAAGACCCAAAAAAAAACCTATAGAGCTTCGATACCTTTGCTTATTCCTCTATCTTCAATGAGTGCACCAACACCTGAAATCAAGAGAAAGGCCATTCCAAGAGCGCGGAAAGTACGCCACAACTGTTCTTTGAAATGACCCCCTTCAACAGCCACCATATGTATGGGAGCATTAGGAGTACCAAGAGCACCATCCTTCGTAGCTTTGCCAACATTCCTAAAAGCTGAAAGAGCTCCTATATTTGCTTCTTCTGCATGAGAGCTAGCACTACCGCTAATCCCTGAAAGACCACTAGTCAGACAATAATTAGTATATCTCCTACCAACTTATCAGAAGCCCCCAAAAATCAAGAATGTTAAAATAACTAATTCTCAACGCCAAACCAAATCAACAGTCCAAGCTAATGAGAGATAGACTCTCTTATTAAGTTTCACCTCTCTGCAATGTCCGAAGCAGCTCACTTTCATCTAATCTATCAACCTTAACCAGTGCCTTAACATACTCCGAGAGTGCTGCTGGATTAGAATGAAGTGAAGGTTGACCTTCAAACAATCTTATGACTGCCTCTGGATCATTCTTATGATATAGCTCTCTCAGATATGCTGCATCAGTAGCTTCTTCCGTTTCACGTGCCCGCCGGGCTAGGCTACCCACATAACTTGACCGAAACCTATCCTTGGTTCTTCCAGCTGCATGTACTGCACAAAGGAACACATTAGAGGATTGCAACATGCTCTGCCAAGATGTCAGTAAAGTGATATAATATAGAAAGAGAATTTATGACGTAACTGTGCATCTCCTACTATTAAATGCAACTGTTAGAATAGGAATAGGTAAATACAATTCTACTTAGAATAGGAATAGGAATAACAATAGTATATAGAATCCTATTT
>JBCEWC010021181.1:0-10584 GCA_038996855.1 Solanum aculeatissimum | reverse complement strand
ATACACAAATATACATCGACTATACATGTCTATACAACGAGGACTATTTTTTTTGTAATTTTTTAAGTTTAGTGTCTTTCAGTGTAATTTTTCCATTTTTTAACCAAACTAAATATTGTCTCCATTTTAATTAATTACTCCTATTTAATATGACAAAGATATTACAAAAAATTATAAATTTTATGATCTTAAATTAAAGATATATCAAATTATTTGACTCGGTGTATCAAAAATATTCTTTGATTTTGTGGCATCATGTCATGCGAAGAGTAAAATTTTAGAAGTTGCCGGAAAAAAAAGAAGAGACATTCTCTTTTTAGATGAACCAAAAAAAAGGAACAAATAATTAAATTGAAACAGATGAGGTATATCATACTTTAAATTTAAATTTAATTATATGAATGAGAGTATAAAATCAAGAATCAAGGAGTATTTATATAAATAATACATTATATATCAAATATTACCCTTTTTTAGAGTATTTTTTATTACAGTCTATAACATATTTTACCAACAAATTACAAGAAATTCATTCTCTTTCTTTTTCTTCTTCTCTTTCTCTTTCTCTTTCTTCTTTTTTTCTTTTCACGTTTCTTCTTCTTTTTTTTTTTTACCTTTTTTTCTTTTCACATTCTTTCTTCTTCTTTTTTTATCTTTTTTCTTTTCACGTTTTTTTAACCTTTTCTCTCTCTTTCTCCCTCCCCATTCAACTTTTAATCTTTAATACTATACATTATTATGAAATTTACTATTATTATTTCAATAAATATAATATATTTTTAAATAAGGTAAAAATAATTAAATAATACTAAAATATTTAAAATTCACACATAATACTTATAATTAAATTGTACTGAATATATTTGATATTCAAATATAACACTTATAACACATTTGTATTAAAAATATTTTAATTATAGATTCACTTTTTGCATTGAAAGATGCTTATAATATGTATTATTTACTGAATTTAAAACATATTATAGTTATTTATTATTATTTCCTCTTATTAATGATGTTAAAATAATTATTTAATATATTACTTATATTCTTCACGTGCATTAAAAATGTCTATAATGCATATGAAGTATCAAATTCAAAATGTATTAAATTGTAGTTTTTATTTATTTATTTTTATTATTGGTGTCAAAAAATATTATATCTGAATTTCAAATATTTAAATTAAATTAAAATAAAAATAATTAATTAATATTTTTAAAAGAAAAAGAGAGAGAAAGAGAAAGAGAAATGAAAGTGAAAAGTTCTCTTTCTCTTTCTCCCTCTCCTTCTCTCTTGCTATTTTTTATAACAAAAGTATAATTATATTTGTTAAGAGTTAAAATTATGCTAAAACTCATAATTTAAATTAAATAATATATTATTTATATAAATAGACCTAAAATCAATCAAATCTATTTATTGCCCAGACAACCTTTACTAATTAACAAATATGTCGTAGATCTTTGATACCACCTACTTGTGGTCCTAAATAAAAAAGAAAAGGAAAATATTTTTAAAAAAAATACAAATATGTTGTAAAATGAGATCAATAAATAAGAAACATAAACAAAGCAAAAAGTTAGATGTAGAGAGATTCAAGTATACAAGTATAATCCTCAAAGATTTTTTTTATATATAATAGTAGATGGAAGCATTTAAAAAATAGTCATAAACGTGATAATAAGGAAAGGATTATGGAGGAGTAGGGATGGAAAAGAGGAGGGGCAGGCAGGTTTAGAGCTATGTAAAGTTATGTGGGGTGGGGCGGATTGAAGTAGTTAGTTTTAAAATTAATGCGGGGTTGGTTGCGAATTTAAAAACTCAAATCAAAATTTGAAGAAATTAAATCTTTGTAATTAATAAAAATCAAAACTATAAATTTTTTATATTAAACATTAACTTTAATTTTATTTTTTTCTAAAATTTAGATTAGAGATGTCCGATAGTTGTTAGTTATTAAAATGTTAATTAAAAACTTTAATTAATGATTAAGAAACAATTGTTAAAATGTCAACTAAAAATAATTAATTAGTAGTTGAGACGTTAATTAATGAAAAAAACTAAATTTAATTAAAAATAAAAGAACTTTAAAATTTAAACGAGACAAATTGAAAATGAAAAAAGTCATCGTACAAGACGAGACAATTTAAAAAATTTATAAATTGAGTTCAATCCGCCCCACACCTGCCCTATTGCCTTCCGGTAGAGAGGAGGCAGAAGACACAACATTAAAAATTTGAGATCATGAAGAAGATGAAACATAGTGTAGTGTGGATATTCACGCAAGTAATATATTTCATAACAAAATTAAACAACAGAACCTCGGCCATCATTTTCTACTAGAGTTCTTCTAAGCAGGAATCAGTTCCGCGCTATTGAACCGTGGAGCCACTTCTCTAATTGAGTCGGTGGAAAAAAATTCACACCAACATCAAAGTTTTCTTATTTTTTATTTTTTATTTTTTATTTGGGTGTCGATATTGTCGTGGAGCTTGACTAATTTGTATTCATGTTGGATAGTCTTATTGCTATGTTTTCATATTCAAAGCTAAAAACTGAGATCATCTCATCCACTATACCAAGGTCGTTATTTGAGAAATTACAATTTAAAGACCAAGACAACTAAATGATAACAACGAACTCTCAAATAAAATACTATAGAAAATTTGACAAATCATTCTAATTAATAGTCATAACAAGATGACATTGTAATTGAAGTGCAAAAAAACCTACAGATTATAACCAAACTCAAAGTACAATAAACTACAAGAGTAATACTACGACTAACAAGATGGAAGAATAAGCAAGACAACACTTAACTATATGCCTAACCTTCTATTCTAATCCGTATCCTCCATAACCTCATGTCTAAGGTTATTACTTTGAGGAACATTAGAATTTTCTTTCCAATTCAGTGTTGTATTTCCAGTGCCGCCTCTGATATATCGGATACTTACTATTTACTTAATTTGTGCAAGGAATTTGAATTTCGTGTAAATATATATACTTTTCAATATTAAAATATAGTAGGTTGAGGCGAGATAGCGTGACAAACATTTGAAGTAGGAAAACAAAAAGCAATAATGATACTACTTAGATCCCTCAAAAGGTACAAAGGAGTTATCCAAGATTGGGTGTGTTTGGTACGAAAGGAAAATGTTGTTTCGAAAAATATTTTCTAGAAAAAATATTCATATATAAGCTAAACAAATACTATACAGTGGGATGAGCGGGCGATGAGGAAAATTTTGGAGGGAAAAACAATCAATGTAGAAAGCCACTTTTTTTCATACAAGAAATATTTTTCAAAAAACATTTTGACCAATCGAATATGAGAAAGTTGAAAAATGCTTTCCTCTCTATCACACTCTTAGCCTTAGTATTTGATAACTGACAATTTGATGGGATTCTTTGCTTATATTTTGTAGTGAAAACAGAAATGTGATGGAGATAAAGCTGTCTATTTCATATACCAAGTTTATGCAGAGACAGAAAAGCCTAGTTCTTCTATCTTGTTTAACTAGCAACACAAAATTCTCAGCAGCTTCTGCCATCATGCTAATGTTACATGTATGATCAAAAGGAAAAATATAAAAAGATTTTCCAAGGAACAACAATGACAATGCCTGATGAAGACGCTGATCATTGCAGAGCTTTCTAACCTGTCTTGAAATGCAAAATAAAGACTAATGATAATATATTGCCTGCACTACTATCAGCTGCTCCTGCCCTGTATATCACACTATGTGTCAGTTCAATATTTTGAAAAGAGCACCCTCTCACTGAGAATGATGTGGTTGAGAATAGTACACCATTCCGGGAGGCTGGATAGATGTTACAGGACGGAAATTAGGAGGGGGAGGTTGTTGAGGTAATGGCACTTGTTGCTGTTGTGTCACAGCCTGCTGCATCATCGACAATGGTTGCTGTGTTAAAGTCATATACGACGGAGGTGCAGGTGGAGGTGGAACAGATGGCAAGGCAGGAATACTCCCATAACTGTAAGGGCTCATCATTCCTACTGATGGCTGTAAATACTGCTGGGATGTTGGATTAGTAAGTGAATGGTATTGACCCGGAGTATTTGGCATTTGACCATGCACTGTGGGATGAGGAGCCAGCATTGACTGATAAGGGTTACTTGGGGGAGGATTATGTAACTGTGCTGGCATCAAAACATTTGAATCTGATAGAAACTTTTCTGGTGTTGAAATAAAATTGTTGGTGGCTGGATATGATGAAGTTTTTGACAGCCCAGCAGATTTTGCTGCCTCAGCAGCAAATGTAGAGAGGACCGATGACATGATATACTGAGAGGAGCTAGAAGCTGTAAGCTTGTCAGCTACCTCAGCTGCAATTGCTGCAGCTGTCTTCTTGCTTGTTTGTCCTGCTTGTGAGAAGATTTCATTTGATGTAGATGTTGTAGCCAAAGGCTTTCTTTCTCCCACATAATCTTCATCATCCAGATACTTCCGCATGTTGCTGGCTTCCCCTGCCTGTGCTTCCGCCACCTGAAAAACCAATAGATAATATTAATTTGTATTAATGTAAACTTGGTGCTTTGACTAAGCAATTACGCAACACGCTTAAATATTTAGAAAGCTAAGAAAGAAGAAACGACATTCGACTAAGATCAGAACACTATACAAACCCATCCAACTGTATTACCATTCCATGGCAGCGGACCACAACATAAAGCAAATCCAGACAGAGTGGCAGTCAGCGTATCAGTATTACAAATCAGTGGCTTCCGCTGCCTAATCCATTCTCTATCAAAAAATCATCATATCCATGTCTTACGCCACTATACGCCATGTGGACACAAGAAATGACAACAACATCGATGTTCATACAATGTTGACACATCTCCCCCCTATTTCCAATTAATTAGGGAGGTGTTCAAGAAGCAACATGGAACCTAACACCTCCCCTTTCCCTCTCATTGTATCACATATTGAAGTCGTTCTATTTTCTACCGTCCAAAAGCACCAAGGCACCTACCCCACTCCCAATCCCAAAAAGAGGAGTAAGGATAAAGCATATAACTAATAGCAATGTAAGAAAACAAAGTAATAAGATTAAAATTAATAAGTGAGAAAAAAAACCTGTATCTGAGTCCGAACATTCTCTAGTTCAGATTCCTGACAAAATTAAGAGACAACGAGTTGGACAATAAGTACAGTAACAAAATATATGCCACGAAAAGAAAGATTAAATAAATACTTTTATCAGTTACCTGTTCATTTAGCGCTTGTCTCAATTGTGATACAAGAGACAATCTATTTGTCTCAACAACTTTTAGTTTCTCAATACTCTGTCTCAAAGTACTTTCTTCCTCCTCCAGTTCTTTGGACAAGGTTTTTCGCTTTGGATGTTTTGCTGCAACACAAGATATATGCTCTCAATTCCCAATCGTAATTTACAAGTAAAACATTTTAGGAGAAAAAAGACCATAAAGAGATGTCTGATCTATCATTCTGTCAAGGTTTCAGCCGTCTAATTTTATTAATCTCGTTGGTGTTCGGGCCAACCCGCCTATACCAGCCTAGACCTAAGTTGCTCGGGCTCTTCACTTTTGGTGCCGCACCCGTGTCGACACGACATGGTACAGGTGTGGGATCCGTGTCCGATTTGGTCAACCGATTTTAGGTAATTTGACCAAAATCGATGGGTAAAATCTAGACAGTTCTAATGATTTCTGTAGTTAATACAAAATCTAAGGTGAAATTGAAGAAAATAGAATACCTTTTATATAGAAACTTCTATGTCACTCCTTTTCCTTTAATCTCATTCTAGAATTCTCCTCAAGTTCTCCACATAATATCTCATAATTTAGGTTTTATAACTCTATTTTTAGATATTTTAATTATTTTTAAGTGAATCCCGCACCCATATCCAAACATGAATCCACATCCCCGAATCTTAAAAATTTGATCATGAAGGAACCGACCTCTAGATCTGCACCCGTATCGGACATCGACATGATTTTATTCCTTTTGATTAGGGAAAGTTCTGCAAAAATGATATCCATACACTCTCGGATTGAGAATCAACTATTGTTCTTTCAATTATTGCATGTCACTAAATCACAGGCTTCAGTATATCTTCACCATCTACCCTTTTTATAGATATTGAGGTGTACAAAGTTCATTGACAACATAATGAGCAATCCATGCAGACATGTTAATTTTGCATTCCAATAGAGAATAAGATTACCTTTTGCAAGGGCCATGTTGACATCCTTTTCCATCTTTCGCACATGGTGAACAGCAGACTTGCATTTGCTCATTTCTTCATCTTCAGTAGAATGCTCACTGACTACCAAGTGAAATGCTGACACTATTTTTTCAGCTGTTCCTCCAACAGTCAATTTCTGGTTACAAAATCAGTGGTAAGAACAAGAAGTAATACTGAAAGCAAGATAAAGCAATTAAGTAATCAGTGGACATAAACGGAAGTGCTTTACGAGGAACATGTCACCGTTTTTGTGGACCGATGCTCACCGTTTTTATGGACCGTGTGTCCCTTCTAACTATTCTGACAGAACGACTTCGCTTTCTTCCAAACTCTAATGGTGGTGGCAACTCTTCTCCAAGCATTATATCGTTCAGGTTCTGTGTTCGAGATCCAAAAACCTTCCTTTCTTCCCATATTTTAACCTACAAACCATTTAAGCAAGAGTGTCAAACTACTATGTTGTCTTCTTCTTTTCTTTCTTTCTTTTTTTAACCAAAACAGACAATCAAACTCTGTCAATAATTTTTGAGCAACAGGTTGATCAGAAAATGATATACAAGAGCTAAAGTAGGCTGGAATTTTGCCATTTTGCCTTTTCGCACCGTGCCCTATTCCTTTATAAGCTAGGGTGGGGGACAAAAATTCAGAAGTAAAATAGCTAGAAGCGTACCACTCTGGAAACTACATTCTTTCCATGATCATCGCCTTTTCCGGCAATCTCCTTGAGTGCTGAAGGAAGAACCTTCCAAAACTCGGCAACAAACTCATTTCCTTTGCGCTTGCTGTTTTGCAGGATATCATTTGCAAGGTACAGTAGAGGGACTTTCTTAGGCATTTCGGAACTGTGGAACTGTTTACTCCATGTTGTAACAACCAGCTCTGCTTTATCTTGGTGGAAGATGCACCAATGGGACAATGCTGAATTAAAAACCAAGACAAAGCAATGTTAAAAGGGAAAAGAGTACGAATTGCGATGCAAAGTACCAATTAGAGACACAATCGAAATGTTCCCAAGTATCACTCCAAGTGATGGTCTTGTAAAACTCACAGCCAACATGCAATTAAATTTTTATTAATAAAAGGCAAATGACATCAGAAAAGCCACAAGATGATAGAGAACAAGACAAGGGAGACATTATCTACTATATACTAACACATGTGAATGAAATGATAACCTCTTTTGGTTTAATTTACTAGTTGTGCCTTCCACAAATGAGATCAAGAAGAGTTCAAACTGCTAGTGAGAAGCCTTAAACTTCATATGTCAGCCCCAAAATTTACCTTGACACAAATGGCATATACATTTCAAGATATACATAGCAATCATCAGTATGGACAAATTTACTTCTCCCTCCACCCCAATTTATGTGGTAGTGTTTTACTGGGCACGGAGTTTAATAAAAAGAGAAATACTTTGAAACTTATGGTCTAAAACAAGCCAGACATTTATGTGGCTATAAATCATCTCATCAAAGGTGAAATGAGAAGTTTAAAGATAAATAGTTTCAAAATAAGGAAAATGACATTCTTCTTCTCGGATAAGCTAAAAAGAGTATGTCAATAAATATTAGCTCCATTTAGCTATAAGTTAAAAGTAGGTCTGAAGACACAACCTTCTACTTTAATCTACTTGTGGACCTCAGATAAGAGAAATGCAATCTTATTCTAACAAGACGTAGAGGGAGAGAGGTATGAATTGTTTTTTCCTCTTCTTTCTCTTTATGTGGATGGGAGGTGAGAATCAGTTTATTTGTAAAGGTAAGGTGAGAGTTGGTATATGTCACAAGCAGTTACCACTAAGTGTTAAGAAATACACTTGCAACTTCCCGAAGAGATTGAATGAGATAACTTAAACTTACAAATGCCAAAATATAAAGTACATAGAAGGACTTGGATGTAGCACCAAGATGACCAAAAATAAGGTTTCAGGGGTATGCAAAACGATAGTGACAGAAAACGAAACAATTGATAAGGATAGTCACCACTCTTTTCTTTTTGATAATGGTGGTGTCCAAGTTAACTTGTTCACACATCGACAATCCCAAATCAAACATCACTCAGATGCTACCAAGTCTTGACTTTTCATTTATATACATTCAAACTACATCAACAAACGATACAAACACAAGCATCTTCATAGAAACACATTGGTTAATGCTCTAAATGTGGAGCTTGTCTCGAACAAAATACAAGTGAAAGCAAAATCTCAGCATGATTGAAGTAATTAAAGCACACATTATTGTCAGTTAGGTACAGCAAATGTCACTGATCTCAGTGGACAATGGCATACACAAAATGTATGTATCACCAACATTAATTCTTTCCAGTCAAACATAGAGTAGAATAGACAGGAATTTTCCATCTTCATCTTTTTTCCCTAAAAAGTACGTCCTCGATGCCAAATTTACCTTAGTTACTTCTTCAAAGTTAAACTAAAGGATATTTTAGTAACAATTTTCCAAAAAAAAAAAAAAAGATACATTGTTATAGAATTAAATATATTCAACTTGTAGTAGTTCTTTAGGTATACATTACCTAAATCAAATTGAACTCCATAAACTAGCCAAGTTGATTCTCAATATGAATATAAGATAATCAAGTAAATTTAGTACACAGTTATAAGTATATATGCACACAAATCAAATACCATCTGTTAACACTAAGATTAGTAGATTAAAACATAATCTATACAGGAAAGACTGATAGACCATCTATCCCCATACAAAATTCTGGAGGAACCACTACAAGTACTAGTCAGATTCAACTGGAGGTATAAGTTCTTACTCAATTCAGACAATGCACAAGGAAAGAACTGCCAGGATCTAAAAGAGACACCAAAATTGAGTTCCAACAAACATTTCCATTAATGGGGATAAATAATAGCAAATTCAAAAATGAAAAAAATGGAAAAACAGAAAAAAAAAAAAAAAGAAGAAGAAGAAGGAGAAAGATTCTTACTTTCAATGCACTGCTGAGTGGTGTTAAGCTTTGAAAGCTTTTCTGTGAGTATCTGTTCGTTCAAAACACTATTCATCTTGCCTTATCAAAAGCTTCCCTCTTCACCAAAAGAGTTGGTAAAATCAATTCACAACCTAAAAACAACAACAAACAAGCAAAACAATTGACGAAAACAAAGAATTTGGACAAAGTTTCAATCTTTAAGCCAAGGAATCAAAAGGGGTTATCCCAAAACCATCCAATTGAGCAAATGCTGAAACGCAACTGAAAACACATGCTCAAAATATTGGTAAATTGCATTTGAACAAGTAAAGGAAAACCCTAGAAACTAATGAAGTTTTCGAATTTCATTCAATGGAAGCACAAATCAAGATTGGCAAATCTCAAGAATGAACAAAAAAAATGGGGCGTTTCAAGAAAGGTAACAAGGGTTTTGAATTGAGCAACCCCATCAAGTGAAGGACTGAAGAAATCCCAAAGAAGAGTTCTTTAGAGAGGTTTGGGCGTTGTGCTCCAGAATGAACAAAAGAAAACGTATAAGAAGAGAAGGGAGGGAAGACAGACAAGCACAAGGGAGGATTCTTTATTTCTATTCCCTTTTTGGCCTTTCTGGATTTCAACGATCTGATTGTTGTACAAATATATTCACATTTTTAGCCTTCTAGCAGTGTCGATGGTTTTTCTATTATACTAGGTTTTTTAATTTTAATTTTTTAAAGATACACTATTACTAGATTGATGTCTTATCACTTATATTCTTTTTTATTATTTTATTTTAAAAGAATTTTCTTTTTTATCGTTGATCACTTCATATACTAGTCTTTGGAAACGTGCGTTGCATGTTTGTCCACTAATCAGTATTCTATAATTAAAAAAATATTGATCTTAACATTTAAATTTTGTTAATAAAAAACTATGATAATGGGATACTATATTTTCAATCCTAACAAGAAGTATGTAAAACTAAACACGATAATATAATTTCTAACGATAGGAATATGTTGATGAATTTTTACTCTAAAATGAATAAAGCATGTAAGTACTCTTAACAAAATTATCAGACCGAAAGAAATGTATATTTTAGTAATTGAATTTTTCTATTCACATGACTATATAAGGGAATTAAAATATATTTTTCTCTTGCGGTATATTTTAGGATTCTTTAATCTCATAATATCTCTTGCCTTATATTTTTCTCTCCTCAAAATATTTTTCTCTTACCATATATTTTACGACTCCTTAATTTTTAAAATGTATTTTTCTCTTACTAATTTTTTTAGGATTCTTTGATTATTAATTCTCGTAATATCTTTTACCTTATATTCTCCTCTCCTCGTATATTTGAGACTTCTTAATTTTTAAAAATATATTTTTCTTTTATCATATATT
>JBCEWC010021180.1:0-10585 GCA_038996855.1 Solanum aculeatissimum | reverse complement strand
TGTTGCTTGGTCATGCTATACTTGTCATATGCATTGTATGCCCGCATACTTAGTGCTTAATTATGCTAACCCATATTCTTTTCTACCTGTTATAACCATGTAGAGGACGAGGGTGAGATCTATATTCTTCCGGACGATGTTTGATATCTTGATTGAAAACTTGCTAATGGTGAGCCCTATTGTTCAATGGGAATAGCCACCGTCTGTCTACCTCTTTACTTTCATGTATTTACTTTCTTTGACTTGAGGGTGATCCTCAAGCTTGTCGAGGCCCCACTCTTCTATGTAGAGGAATGTTTGGACAAATCTTTACTCTTGTACGTTTTGACATGTATGGTTAATCTTTGCTTATATATGATGTTATTTAACTTGTCCCATGATTATTTCCTCATGTTATGATAATGGCTTGAATGTTATGTATGATGTATGACTATGTGCTATATGCAAGCATGCTTATCCTTTTCCCGTATGGTCCCCATAGCTTGAGTCCCAAGCTCCGCATCCCTAGAACTTATGTGCTACATGTTAAGCTTCCGTGTTTCTGAACCGATGATGAGTGTAATGATGCTATGATGGCTTGATCTAGGGTCTTCGGGTCCTCCTTTTCCATGTCACATCTAGACCTCCTATCCGGGTCGTGACAGTCATAGACCCTTCTACAAGTTGTGGAACCCTTTCGTGGAAATCAAAAAAGAATCAGGGGTCTCTAAAGTTGATCTAAAAACCCATGTCTACATGTTGTAGACTAGTTGATGGGTCATAGACCCTATCCATAGATTACTTTGAAACTTAGAAAAATTTATGCACCTCAAGAACTAAAAAACCTAGTCTATGACTCGTAGAAGGATCTATGACTTTTAGACTAGGCTCGTGGAAGTCAGGATAATATTAGGGGTTCTATATTTTGATCCATAAAACTCCATCTACGGTCTATAGATGCCTCTCACGGAATTCAACTGCTGCAAATCCATATTAGATGTTTGAATATTTCTGGACTTTCTATATTATAATTATTTAGGGGATGTTACAATATCTCCATGTTGGGATCATTTGTCTTTGAATGGAGATGAAACTAGGAGACATCAAGTACAAATACCATTAAGACATCAAATACTCAAAAACTAAGATACTTAAATGGCCAAACATCAAATACTCAGATAGCCAATGACTCGAACTCAAGAATGTACATCAACTCAAAGGTAGGAATGAAGAGTCTTATCTTGAAGATCATCATCAGAAGGAATGAATAGATGAGGGTCCTTATTCTACATATCCTTTTTGGCTTCTCATGTAGCTTTCTCAACAATCAAATTTCTTCACAAGACTTTGACTGATACAACCTCTTTTGTTCTAAACTTATGAACCTGACAATCAAGGATTTGGAGAGGAATATCCTCATAAGACAAACTATCACTTATCAAATAACTCTAAATAGGAATAGCTAATGAAGGATATCCCAAACACTTCTTTAATATTGAAATATAGAACACGGGATGAATAGCCACTAACTTTGGTGGTAGCATTAACTTATAAGCCACATACCGACTCTCTTCACAATCTGGTAAGGGACAATATATTGGGCACTCAACTTCTCTTTCTTCCCAAATCTCATCACATCTTTCATTGGAGAGGCCTTCAAATATACTTAATCTTTTACCTCAAACTCTTAATCTCTTCTTCTAACATTAATGTAGGATTTTTGGTGACTCTGAGCAGTCCTCAACCTCTCTTAGATGATTTGCACCTTCTTCATTGCTTGGTGGACTAAGTATAGTCCAATAAATTTAGCTTCCCTAGCTTCAAACCAACAAATTAGAGATCTATATTTTTTCCCATAAAAGGCCTCATAAGGAGCCACCCAGATACTCGAATGAAAACGTTTATTATAAGTAAACTCAATAAGAGGTAAGTGGTCATTCCAATTATCTTTGAATTCAATGAAGCAGACCCTTAACATGTCCTCCAAAGTCTGAATTATTTGCTCTACCTAGCCATTTATCTAAGAATTGAGTGTTATGCTAAGGTTCACCTTTGAAACTAGACTTTTTTTAAAGGACTTCCAAAATTGAGCAGTGAACTTAGCTCTTCTATTTATGATGATAAACAAAATAACTCCATGAATTCTGACAAATTTTTGTGAGTACAATCAGGCATAGTCCTCTATGGTAAGAAGTGGGTTGATTTCGTCATCCTATCTATAATCACCCAAATCGAATCATATTATTTGCGAGACTTCCGTAAGCCTATAACTAAATCCATATTAATTATCTCTGACTTTAACACTAGAATCTCTATATTTCATGCCACACCACATGGCTTTTTGTGCTAAACATTTACCTATTGGCAATTTGGGCATTTAGAGGCAAAATCTATAGTATCTCTCTTTATAACACTCCACAAATAGATCTCTCTCAAGTAATGATACATCTTAGTAGAACCAGGGTAAATAAAATAGTTGGATCTATGAGACTCTGCCATGATCCTATCTCGAATACCATCAACACTTAGAACATATAATCTACTTTGATACCTCAAAACATCATCTCCCCTTTTGGCAAAAGCCATCACCTTCTGCTTATGCATATATTCTTTTGACTAAAGTAATATGGAATCTTGATCTTACTTTTCCTTCACCTCTATTACAAGAGATGATTCTTCCCCATCGTGTAAGACTATGCACATCCTTTGCTAACACTTTCTTCTCCTCCTAAATATGGACAGTTTTCCCCATAGATAACCTACTATGAGAATCAACAATCATGTTAGCTTTACCTGGATTGTAGGAAATGCTCATGTCATAATCCTTGAGCAACTCAAGCACTCTCCGCTACCTCATGTTTACCTCTTTCTAGGTGAAGACATACTATAAGTTCTTATGGCCAGTGAATACATCAACGTGAACCCCATACAAATATGGCATTAAATCTTGAGGGCAAACACTACGACTGCCAACTTAAGGTCATGAGCCAGGTAGTTCCTCTTATAAATTTTAAGCTATGGGGAAGCGTAAGCAATGAAATTCCTTTTATGCATCAACACACATCCCAACCCAACTTTAGAAGCATCACAATAAATTACAAAACCATATGTTCCCTTAGGTAAGGACAACATAAGAGTAGTAGTGAATCTAATCTTTAATCTTGGAAGCTTTTTTTGCAGGCATCAGACCATTGAAACTTAGCCTTATTCTGATTTAACTTAGTCAATGGAATGTCATAGATGAAAACCCCTCAACAAATCTCCTATAGTAACCAACCAAACTCAAAACACTTCTTATGTCAATCGGGAAGGTGTGTCTAGGATAGTTCTTTGAAGCTTCAATCATTTGAGAATAACTCTAATACCATCACCAGATATAATATGAACTAAAAATTCCAAAAGTGCAAGTCATAACTCACACTTCAAAAACATTGCATGTAACTCCCTATCCTTGAGAGTCTAAGGAATAATTCTGAGATGGTTGACATGCTCATCCTCACTTCTGAAGTTGAAAAAAATATTATTGATAAACACAAGCACAAATATGTCCATGTATGGCTTAAATACCGATTCATGAGGTCTATGAAAGTTGCAGGGATGTTAGTCAATTCAAAAGACATAATAAGAAACTCAAAATGTCTATAATAGGTGTGGAAGTTTATCTTCAAGATGCCACACACTTTTACCTTCAACTAATGATAGCTTGATCTAAGGTCTATCATAGAGAAACATGTGAAACCCTTAAGCTGGTCAAGTAAATTATCTATCCTGGGAAGAGGATACTTATTCATTATAGTTATTTCATTAATCTGACAATAGTCAATACACATCCTCAAGATACCATTTTTCTTTCACATAAATAGGACAGGAGTGCCCCAAGGTGAGACATTTAGCCTAATGAATCCCTTATCTAGGTTGTCTTTCAAATTTTCCTTCAACACTTTTAACTAAGTTGGAGCTATTCTATATGGAGGAATAGAGATTGGGTGTGAATCAGAGAGAATATCAATCCTAAAGTCGATCTTTCTATCAGGAGGGACTCCATGTAGATCCTTAAGAAAGGCTTAAAAGATGGAGTCTTATCATTCACATCTTTGACTTAGACTATATGATAGGTAGATCCTTTGGAAATTAGCCATCTACCCTTAAGGTAGGAAATAAATTTACCCTCAGGCACTATAGGACTACCCTTCCATCTATGGTAGGTATATTTGGAAATTGAAACTCGACAATTTGGGTTATATAATCGATTGAGGCATAACAATCATAAATCCAGTCTAAGAATGAATAACATCAAAATCAACCATGTCTAACTCAACTAAGTTAGCCATGGTATCTCTGAGATAGATAGTGACCATACAATTTCTATAGACCTCCTCAATTGGGATAGACTCACCAATAAGAGTAGACACGCTAAAGGGCTCAAGAAGATGCTCAGAAGGAATCTCAAACTTATTGGCCAAGTAAGGAGTCACAAAAGATAACGTTGCACTTGGATCAAGTAAAGCCTATACATCAAAAGAAAAGACTCGAAGCATACCAATGAAAACATCAGGTGAGTTCTCTATGACTTTGTGACTACCGATAACATACAAATGGTTTGTTCCCCTACCAATATCTGAAGTAACACCTCTCTAATTACCTTTATTCTATAGTGAAGATTGAGCTCTACTACCTCCATTACCCTGTCGTTTCATAGATCACTCATTCATGAAGTGACCAGTCTAACCACATCTATTGAAAGCATTAGTTCTCTCATGATACTCACTTAAGTGGAGCTTACCATATCGACCACATGTTGGTTTTACTCTAGAACTTTGAGCCAAATTTCCTTGGAACTATTAACCTTGACCTCAAAAGTCCTAGTGATTTTATGGATTTTGATCATTCCTTCTTTGAGGTGCAGGTGTACTTGCTGATGAAGATGCATAACTAGAAGACCTCTTATGAAAGAAATACTTCTTGTGCTTCTACTCATTCTCATGCCCAATGGACTTAGCCTTCTTATTCAAGTGCTCCTCTATGTCCTTCTTCTTGTCATCCTCAACCTGCTGAGCATAAAACATCAATCTAGAAATATCTATGTCAGAAATTAGTAAAGATTCCTCACACTTTTCTTCACATATTTTCCCAAGATAGAGACAAACTTCCTCATCTTAGACCTCATATATAAACTCTCTCCTGAGCATATTTGGACAACCAAATAAATTTCAAACTATACTCGTTTACTATTATCCCCTTTGACTTGAGGTTCAAAAACTCCTAAAACTTTTGCTTTCTTAGATCTTGGGGAAAGAAATGATCAAAGAATGCACAATCAAACTCATTCCAAATCACAAGCTTAGCATCATTTCCATGACTCTCCTCCCATTAATCATACCATATGTTTGCAATATCCTTGAGTTTATAGAAAACAATTCCACACCCCAATCTTTGTAACATGAATCTCTTTCAGAATCTTCCATATCTCATCAATGAAGTTTTGAGGATCCTCATCAACCTTTGAACCTATGAAAACTAGTGGGTTTATTCACAAAAAATCTTAGATCCTGGTGGCAGCAGATGGCTCTTGAGAGCTAGCGCTAGAAGCTGGTGATCTCTGGTTACTACCCTGAGCAACCACTAACTGAGTCAACATGGCAATAACTCCTCTAACTTAAGCCTTAGAGGTAGGTGCAAACTGGATAGTAGGTACTCGAGCAGCTCTAGTAGTCTTTGCAACAAGTATTTAGGGGATTCCCTGATCCCATTCTCAGTACCATTTCCGGCCTCAACTGTATGGGCCCTAGTCTTAGTTTGTACTCCAATAGTAACAGGGATGGTAACTAGTGGCTAATTAGCCTCTAGTTCTTACCTCAGACGATGAGGGCATCTTATACGGTGGAATCTCAGTGCTAACAATATTCCTTTGACTGAAGGTAAGAAACATATAGTGTCAAGGAGGGTCATTAGTCACTATGTTCCTAAAGCATCATACCAAAGCCCTATGAGCCTATATTACAAGCCTAGAAAGTCCTAAAATGATCCTAGTCCAACTTGTTGAAGGTGTCAGTTGTGAGTATAGGGGAAAACCTATGGTATTAATCATAGTATTTGAATGTCATTTGTGAGAGTTATTGTTATAGTATTGTCCCAAGTACTAAATTTGAAAATATCATTCTGAGTGAGGAGTGGGACTTTTTTGTGAGGGCACTTGCATTGGATTGTTGATATCTGACTAAGTCAGTGATTGTTGCTTATTTGTGGTTGCATAGCTTATCATAGTTGCACTGTTGGATGTATTGGTCTATTGGATAACTATCTAATATGTATTTAAGAAGAGGTGTGGGTGTCTATGTTGAATTTTGATAAGTTCTGTGTCATTGGGTTGAAGTCTGTGTGTCTCTATACTACTTATCTAGATTGAGTCCATCGCTTGAGGACAAGCAACAATTTTATGTTGAGGGTGTTGATGTCCTACTAAAATGCAGCACTTAAGATAATTAAAACTTGGAATTTTGTGTGTTCTCAAACTGATGTTAGTAGGTTTGATTGTGTTTTGTGTTTCTTTTGCAAGATTCTAGTGTTGGCATGACTTTTGGACAAGTGGGCTGACTGTTTATGGGTCGTTGAAAGGCTCACAAGCCATAGAAGGGGTCTCATATCAATTTCCAATGAAGGGTGAATGTCTGAGTTAAACTCTACGAGGGAAGCAGATGACTCATAGATTGATCCACGAGTTATAGAGTGTGGTCATGCCCTAAGGATCAGAAAGTGAAGAAGTTTTGAAACGTCATCAGATGAAAATCCCCATGGGCCGTAAGATCTTACACGGTCATGTAAAGGTCTCATAGAAATAATATCTAGAGTTCATTTACAATCCACAAAACCTCAATGTACAAGTCGTATAATGATGCACGAGTTGTGAACCTGTCCGTAGATGGTGCTGACATAGTTTTCTTATTTTATTTTGGTTTTGTATTTTACACATTATAAAAACGTTTTAAAGTTATTTTTCATTAAGATCCCAGCAGTCATGAAGTTTGAACAAGGTTTTAGAGGATGTACTTAAGATTCATCGTATTTTGAGAGGAAAAACATTAGTGTGTGTTCTTTATTCAACCTTGTAATTCTAATTGAAGAGTTGAATTTCATATTCTTAATTCATTTGTGTAATTGCTAAATTATGCTTCTCTACTTCATAATTTCTGCATTTATACTGATCATGTATAGCTAAATCCACAACTAAGGTTGTGAAAACCATGACGAACTAACAAGGTAAAATCGGATATTGTGTATTTCTTAGAAGGTGTGTTAGGTTGTATTAAATAATCGTTTTCGCTTTAACTACTTTTTAACAGAGGCCTACATTAGAACTTGCCTAGTGTTACTTGTCAGATCAAGAAAGTAATTAATAGGAAAAGAGGTAATTAACAGGATTCGATTGAGATGTTCTTGTCTAATCAACCAAACTGGATAAATGGGAGGTTGTACAGTGATAAAAAAGTAAGGGTTAGTAATGCCACATCACAGAGACGAATCAAGTTCTAAGATGAAATTTATCTATTTGTTGGATCAAAGGTTTAGGTAAACCTAGCTTACTGTCCTACACCTACACACTAAAAAAGGTTACATTTATCCGATAATACAAAGTTATGGGTTCATGGGAAACACATTACTCTGGTTAGCTCTTTTACTGGTTTCTCATCACCTTCATTCATTTATTTTAGTTAATCTTACGTTACGAAAACCCCCCTTTCTTGAGAGATAAGTAGGTTAGTCATCTCGACATACATTGAATTAATTCTTGAGTTTATCATATTCCCTAAGGGATCAACCCTAATCTAAGTTAGGTTAATAACTTGACAATGACCGTTTTACCTCAAAAAGAAGGTGTGGCTTGAGCGACATCAGTTATCACCAAGTGAGAGTCAGAAATCAAGATATACCCAAGACAACTTTTCCAACACAGTATGTTCATTTTGAGTTCCTTGTCATGTCATTTGGGATAACAAAAGAACCAACCTTTTTTATGGATTTGATGAATAGGGTGTTTAAGCCATTTTTGGATGTGTTTGTAATAGTATTCATAGATGACATTTTGGTGTATTCAAGATCAGAAGGGGATCATGCTAATCACCTGCGACAAGTATTACAAATTCTCCGTGATCATAAGTTATATGCAATGTTTTCTAAGTATGAGTTTTGGTTAAGATCTGCGGCATTCTTGGGGCACATTGTATCTGATGAAAGAATAAGGGTTGATACCCAAACGATAGAAGTTGTGAAGAATTGGCCAGGACCTACAACACCTATAGAGGTTCGTAGTTGTCTTAGGCTGGTAGGTTACTACAAAAGGTTTGTCAAAGGATTTTCTTCTATCTTTGCACCTTTAAAAAAGCTAACGCATAAGGAAGCCAAGTTCCAATGGAGTAGTGCATGCAAAAGAAACTTCCATGAGCTAAAAAATAAGCTAACTACAACACTTGTATTGGTGCTTCCTAAAGGAACAAAAGATTATACAGTGTATTATGATGCATCAGGAGTGGGCTTAGGATGTATCTTGATGGAGTATGGTAAAGTAATAGCTTATGCCTCAAGGTAGTTTCGTCCATACGAGAAAAACTATCCAATCTATGCTTTAAAGCTAGAGGCATTTATATTTGCTTTGAAGATATGGCACCACTATTTGTATGGAGTTCATGTTGACATATATACTGATAACAAGAGTCTACAATATATCTTTAAGAAAAAGGACCTGAACCTAAGGCAACAAAGATAGTTTGAGTTATTGAAAGATTATGACATCGATATTTTGTAACACCTCGAAAGGGCAAATATGGTAGAGGATTCTTTAACCCCCCAAGACAATGGCAAATACTTTTGGGAAGTCCACAAGAAGAAAAGGGGTAAGTAAATATCAACGCCAATTAGTTAGCCTGGGGGTTCGCCTTCTTGAATCTCCAGATGAAGGAGTTATTGTGCAAAATGCAGCAAAATCCTCATTGATAGAGGAAGTGAAAGAGCAATAGTATATAGATCCCATTCTATTATGGCTTAAGGATAATGTACAACAAGGTATGATAAAGGCATTTGAGCTCACACAAGAGGGAGTTCTTCAATGCCAAAAGAGATTATGCTTACCTGATGTAGATGGGCTAAAAAGGAGAATTATAACGAAAGTACATCATTCAAGATATTCGATCCATCCAAGCTCAACCAAAATGTACTATGACTTGAAAGAAGTATATTGCTGGGGGGAATGAATAAGGATATTTCAGAATTTGTGGCAAATGATAACATGCTATTCATTCTCATTGTACTCTAGCTTCAAGATCAAATTTTGGAACTCATCATAGTAGGCCACTACACTCTTCTTGCCTTACCTCAAATTGTATAATTTAGTAAGAAATTCTTGTCTATAACTTTCCAATATATATTTGACTCTCATAAGGGAATTTAATTCGGTCCATGATTGTGGTAGTCTTCCTTGAAGAACTAGATGGTATCTGTTCATGTATTCCAACCATGTAATTGCATACCCTTCAAACTGTGCAATGGCAAAGCAACTCTTCTTGATCTTGGTCAAATCATTATGGACTAGAAAGATCCTCTCACAAAGTGACTCCCAATCTAGATAAGCATTGGGATTGCATTCTCCTTTGAAAGTTGGGAGATTAGTCTTTATAGAGTTGATTCCCATATCTCGACCTCCATTTCCACCTTGGTCAATGTTATGTTTACCTCTTTGAAGTTCAAAATGTTGGTTACCTTGGTCTTCTCCAAAATCTTGTGGTTGGTTCAAATAAGGTCTTCTTTTGGGTGAAATCAGACCAAATATACCTTCGCAACCTCGATGTCCCATTTGTCCTCTCAGCATATGTCTCTAGAGATCTTTTCATGGTGCCTCTTCACCTTCACCTTCATAGATATCTTGGCACTCTTCATCCCTCACTTCCTTAACATGAATTGGTTGATGTCGAGCTTAGGATGCTTGGAAGAGTGGATTTTAGTTTAGTGATGCTTGGTAAGGTCTATTTGGGTTTGGTGGAACTTCTTGAGGAGTTTTGTTTTGTGGTGGTATGGTACTTTGGGTATTGATGTTAGGGTTCACAGGTGTTGGATTGAATACTTGATGAAAGGTTCAAGGAGTCATAGTAGGAGAACAAGGACGATTATGATCACTTGTGGAAGCTCGATATGTAGTTTGTGGAGTGTTATTTGTAGAGTTAAGTCGACCCTCTACATTGGTCATTCTACAATCCATAGCCGACACACTACCTTGAATAGTGGATACTTGACCCTCCATGCCTTTCATTTTCCGACTCATATTGGTAATCACTTCCATTATAACATCCAAAGTAACTCCTCCTGTGGGTAGTGGAGTTTCACTCCCACTTTCCATTGTACCTATTAAAACATCACTAAAAAAAAAACAACATTAGCGTTAGTGAAATAACCTCACAATCACTCGTGTTTACACATGTAACAACCAGAAAATTTTCAAAACAACTTATGGTTGGCATTCTATGATGTACTACAAGCCATGTATGAGTTTAGGTGGCCACGGGTTGAGTTTAAGTGGCCGAATGCAAATTGGGCTAGTTAGTGGCCTAGAGGGACAGTT
>JBCEWC010021179.1:0-10585 GCA_038996855.1 Solanum aculeatissimum | reverse complement strand
TTTTTCAATACATTGCATTAATTATATTCAAAGAGTGATTTGGTAAAATTACCCCTATCATTTACTACTTCTTAATCATTATGTCAAGTCAATAGTGGTCAACTAAAGTTGGACGGAGGGAGTATTAAGTTATTACACCAACTATATTTGGTCGCAAATCACTAAATAAACATTCATAAGTGATTTAAATTTTAATCCTTGTATTATTTAATTGAACACATTTTATGAATGTGTGTTTTTGTTCATTTTATATCGGAAATATGTAGTAATATTTATTGTTTCTAGAATTCTTTCACCCTCGAATATGATTTAAAAATATAATTTTAACGTAACATATTTATAATTTTATGATATGAAAGTATTAAATTTGTGAAGACTCACGATTGGATGCATATACAAAAGACTCACAAAATCAGTTAAATGCACTTAAGGGACAAAATTAGAGTTTTCAGTATAATCAAGGGACTAAAAGGACAATTTTCCAAAATGGTCAAACTAAATTTCATAACTTTGACTTTCTAAGTTTAACTTACAATACTTTATTGGGGATATAATTAATTATATTAAAGAACTACATATTTGTTTGACGTACGGTACGCTCTTTAAACTCAAGCTATTCGAGCATAATTCCATGATACCATTTGAATTTTCCTGTTTTTAATTAAGCAAAAACTTAGTATTAAATTTGCATAAATGACCGACTTGAACAAGTCAAACTGGAAATTAAACTAAACACAGAATCTTAGTGCACCCAATTTAGAAGTAATGTTGATTAATTCCTTAAAGGGTCGTTTGACGTGAAGTATAAGTTATAATAATCTCGAGATAAAATGTAGAATTATTTTATCTCATGTTTGGCTGTAGGTATTAGGCAATCCTTGGACTATTTATTACACTACTTTTATCTTAGTGATGGGATAAGTTATCACATATATATGATGGGATAACTTATCCCGAGTTAATGGAATAACATGTTGTCAACCAAACGACCCCTAATATATAGTTATAATCACCGCAATGGAACACGTAGGCTTATATTACTGTGATATAAATACATCATAATTAAGATAGTAATAAGGATTTTTATTATGATCATTGTTTAATTAAAATACCTACACACATGAAATAGCTAGCTAGTTATTAGGATGATGCAGAAGGCATAGGGGAAAAGAAATTCAAAGATTGACATCATAAAGAAGAATAATTAAGCTAAAAAAATAATAGTATTGACAGAGATTATGGTGTCTTTACAGATTAGAAAAAAGCCACTAATTATAAATTAATGTGTTGTAAACATCATGAATCTTGGAAATAAGCCACAACAACATGTGAACAGCACTTAATTAAACTAAAATTATGTTGACTACTCATTCAAACACTTGTTTACTAATTAAATCATTTTGTTTTCATTAACGTGTCTCCAACTCATATATATTATAAGTCATCATATAATCACGACCTTTACAGTTATATATTTGGCCTTAAACGACCAAACCATTAATTCCATAATTTTTAATACAATTTTCTCTTTTGGGGGTTAAGGAAGAATATATATTATTGCATCACATGGGGCCTGTTACTATTTCTTGGATTCTTTAATTTTGTTCGACTTTTCTCATATTTAGAGTTGAAGTATAATTAACAGACATAACAATAATTATTTTTGGTTATAATCAGATTACATTATATGGTCCTCCCTTAATTTTTTTTCTTTCTAAAAAAACACTTCATATAGTCCTTATTACTTATCAACAAGGATTGCTATGATAATTATAGGCTTAAGTCATCGATAGACATTTAAAGTTGTCAGCATTTTTCACTTAGACACCTCAACTAAGACTTATTCCTATTGAACACCTAAACTATTTAAAATGTGTACCTATTAAACGCACAATGCTGATTTGACAAAAAATATAAAGTGTGTAATTCACTTGCGTTGACGTGGCAAAGTGATAAATTAAAGGATGTCATTTGGCATATGAATAAGAAAAAAAATAAAATAACAAATTATAAAAAGACAAAAAAAAAAGGGTATAAGCCAAGTTTTATTTTATTCTCTTGTCCACTAATTGTAGTAGAGGTCATTAAACAAAAAACATGGAATTTTTTTTATTTTCGTAATTGAAATATGATACAATCTAATTAAAGGCGGAAAGATTAATTTCATCAATATGTTTATTCAGATGAGTCCTAGTACTTTGCAAAAAGGACTAACTTTGCCCTCTCTCAGAAGTTTACTTATTCATGTCTTTGTGGTTATAATTGTGTTGTGTCTTTAACAGGGTGATGATAATTAATCCTTTTTTCCCATTATATTAATAACTTGGAGCAAAATCCACGGTGTTGGGCATTAGAAGTCTAAGCCCAACAGCATCTCAGATGGGCCTTTCATTTTGGTCAATATTGTTTGATAAATGGAGCCAGGAAAGGCCCAATTATGAGATACTGCACCCATCAAACCAAACTGCGAGCCCACGAACATCACAAGTATCTCCTATCTTCATTATAATGTGAACCAAGAGCGCCCACGTATGTTGTCCATTGACTATTTCCCAACGTATTAATTAATCATTTTACTCTTTCCTGCACACCAACTCTGAGTTTTTGTTAATTTGAATGTTGAAACATTACCTCAATATTAATATCTTTTGACTTTCTATTATAACTTTATTCAATTCAATGCTTATGTCCCTATCAATCTTTTTTTTCTTAATTTCATATTGCCTTTGAGTTCCCACGTGTTAATTTGTCCTTGATCATTCATTTTTCTTCACCAATTAATGCCACCTTTGATTATAATTTGGTACAGAGAGAGTGATAGGCAACAAGGGTAATGCTTAAATTGGATTACAACCACAAATATCAATATCAAAATATATGGATAATTAAGTTATTTCATTAGATATTTTTTTTCAGGAGTGCAACCAACTCAATAATGATTTGGACAAATGCTAAGTCCATCTGCTGACTTTTATTTTTCTATTTTAGATTACTATGCAAACATATTTTAACAAATAATAATTTTATTAATTAATGTATAATCTGAGATTTTGAAAAAATAATTAATATTAAAAGTAAAACACAAAAAAAGCATAGCATATTTTTTTTATATGCTTAAAGTGATATTAAAAATGTATGTTTAAATATAATGAATAGAGATTTAGTAAAAGATATTTTCTTCCAAGTTATAAAAAAAATATTACATATCACACTAATTGATCTAGTAAAGTTCTTAATCGAGTTATCACTTAATAAATGATTATTTGAAAGATTATTGTATACTATTCTCTTCATTTATTTTTATTGGTCTTCCATTTTTAAAGTAGATTTTTATTTGTACTTGTCACTTTTGACATCTCATGAAAAAGACAGTTATTTTTTTAATTATATTCTTAAAATTAAATACTATCGTTCAAATTATTTTTCAAAACTTAATACTAAAGATAAATTGACATGAATAGTGTGGAAAAATATCTATATCATAATTATTTAGGTGTATCAAGTCATAAGTAACAAATAAAAATAAACTGAAAAAATAGTATATATTAATTGATTAGTGCGTAGCGGGGAGAAAATAATGTAATTAACGGAAGATTTGATAATGTGCCTCTTGAATGAAAGTGTCAAAATGCATTATAAGCATCTTTTGCCAATTGCCAAGTTGCTAAACAGGATTTTGTTGATTTGCGACCTAGTGTCAAATGAGTTAGTTGGAAAAATTAGTTAGATGGATAGTTTTGATAAATAATTATTAATTTTAATAATAATTTTTTTTAAATTATCATTTATAAAAGCAATACTATAATAAAACGAAAGGTATCAATGATATAATTTAGAAAGAAGGCAATTGAGGTAGGTTAGTAGGAAATGCACATAGCACAGTTGCATGTGACCAACCTAGGCATATGCAAGTTGCTATCTACCCCTTAGTCAACGTTCAGTTATATATTCTCATTATCCTCCAACCAAAAATATTTGTTGTTTGTTCGTTTCATCTTGAGTGTCGGCCATGCCTCTCCCTTTCTCTCTTCGGAAACAAGAAAAGCTCAAAATGAAGGCGGCGCTGCCATTGTTTGGCCTAATTATCGTCATGTTTGAGATTGCCGTAGCTCAAACAAATACAACAACTGCCACCACCGATCCTTCTGAAGGTCACTTCCCTTTCTCTATTTTGCCTCAAATTCATCTCTATGATTTCACTTTTGAAGTTTGGTACAACATAACACCACCAAGAAATCCTTTATTCCCACACTCAATTTTAATTTATCCCTCTCTCCTCAGTTTCTTTCATGTTTTTATTTCCTTATATTTAACTTTTACAGACTCACTACCTTTTTATATTCTAAGATAGTTTTTCTATGAACTAATTATTAATTGTCAGAAGCTTGTATATTTTTCTTCAAACTTTATACCCAATTAAATAACATCACTTAAAATTACAACGACAATATTTGTACTAAATTAAATTAATATTATATTAAAATAACAAATTACTGTTCAAAAAAAAATAATGTAAGATAAAAAGACAAAAGTGAGAAAATTACTGTAGTACGGAGTTGTTTATTTGGATAAGGACTGCTGTCTTAGGTGCCAGTGGGGTCCATGTAATAGACATCGGCTCGTCATTTTTTAATCAATTTTCTCTACTAGTAATAAATTATCTCATTGTAATTTAACTCTCAATGGATTGTAATAATCGTTTAGTATATTTGTGCATTTTATAGAAGATGAAGTTTGTGATTTATTGATAGTGCAGCCCGTATATTGAATTCAATGTTCCAAAATTGGGGGATTTCTGCTACAAATCGATGGAATATTAGTGGTGAGTTATGCAGTGGAGCTGCCATTGATTCAACTTCCATCTTGACCTTTAATCCCGCCATCAAATGTGATTGTTCTGCCAATGACAGTACTATTTGTCATATCACTGGCTTGTAAGTCACTCATGCACCTCGTATATACAATGTAATTTTCAGATGAATCTCTTGCACCTCCTATCTCAACCGTATTAGCTTATGCCGTTTGTCATCCCTTGCCTCTTTTTGTCTCCATAATTTAGTTTTGATGATATGTATAGCTACAGAGACATCTTTTAAATGCTTGTTTCGATTTTACTATTGGCCTCAAAAAATCTTACTACTGCGATGAAGTCTTTCAGGGTATTTACTCTCATGTCTATTTCCAATGGTTCTTTACAGGAGAGTTTATGCATTGGATGTCGTGGGTGAAATCCCGGATGAATTATGGAGTCTGACCTTCCTCGATGATCTGTACTTGCTTCCTCCTAACTCTAGTTTCATCCTATACTTTTCATGATTTATCTCCCAACTACTGATATTTTGGTTACAAATTGCAGCAATTTGGGCCAAAATTACTTAACAGGCACTCTCTCTCCATCCATTGGCAACTTGACGAGGATGAAATGGCTGTAAGTCTACTCTATTTCAGTTATTTATGCTCAATCGTGATATTTGGAATAATTTAAACTTTTGGTGTCTTCAGAACCTTTGGCGTCAATGCTTTGACAGGGGAGATTCCAAAGGAACTTGGAATGTTGACTGAGTTACTATCATTGTATGTTCTTATAATTATGTCCTTTGGACCATTGCTTTCGTGATATATTATCTAGCAATGTATGAAGAGCATCAATCTTCATCGTTGCCGCCTTCATTTGTTCATCATTTCCTTGTGCTGCAGAAGTCTTGGCACAAACAACTTCTCTGGGCCTCTGCCTTTAGAGCTTGGAAACTTAACAAAACTGACACAAATGTAAGTTGTGATGCATTGTTTTACATAAAATCTTAATTGTTAGATTTTCGCAGTTTGCATGAGAACTATGTTATTTGTTCGTGAATAGCATACTGAATCTGGATGGTGTTGCATTGCTTTAATATATATGTATATCAAATGCAAGACCTTGAAATTATATTAGTAGAGCAGGAGTTTGTCGACGAACTAATGCAATCTATGTTCTGCTTGCTCCATTTTCATGCTAGAGGAGGAGTATAGTTAATTAAATCCTTCTCTGGTTTTCTGTATAGCATAATCATTCCTTATCTGAAGAGTATGATAAGCTATGTTAGATTGTTAAAATATTTGTCACATGAATTGCAAAAGGATGCAGAACACAACATGTCTAAGATATGTTGCTCTCATTTTATGTACGTTAGTATCAATCTTCCTTGCCCCTTTCTCTTTTAGTTTCTCATACCATTCTACATGTTTGAAGCTGTAAAATTCTAATTTGAACTTGCAACATACAGAAATAGAAAGGAAAGAAAAATAGTATAGATTGAATTATATAGCACACATTTGAGACATAACAGATGCCAAACAATAAGACATAAAAAATACGTGAGAGTTTCCATCAAACGTAGGAAATGAAAGTTATTTTTGAGGTTTGTAAGTTATTTCTCCTGAATCCTCCTTTAATTGTTGAAATTTCAGATGTTGATAGGATTTTTGTGAAGTATGAAACTGTTTTCTTATAACAGAATATATGTACAATCTTTATATTTCTTTATATATAAATTATTCCGTCATTTCTGTAATTTGATTTTCTATTTTCTGAAAAAAAACCTATTCCGTTGCTTAGTTATTTGAACAGCGCTGGTGTTAGTGGACCAATACCATCGACGTTCGCAAGACTGCGGAGCTTGGAACAAGTGTAAGAGCTCTTTGTCACATGTTTCTTCTATAGCATCCCAATTTTTTACATGGACAAACTTGTGTATATATAATAAATCTAACTGGAAAACTAACTTTTGGCTTTCAGGTGGACTTCAGATATTGCTTTTACAGGGAGGATCCCTGATTTCATTGGAAATAATTGGTCAAATCTTACTGTACTGTGAGACCATAGTTACTCGACCTACGTCCAGTTTTTTATTCTTGAATTCTTTTAAGAATGGTGTCTTACTTTTTTCATGCAGCATTGCTATAATGCCATTACTGCATCTCCTCTCTAGCATAGCGTGTGACTGATCTTTCTATTGCCTCAGGAGGTTCGAAGGAAATGCTTTTGAAGGTCCAATACCAGCTTCCTTTTCCAACTTAACCACTTTGACCGATCTGTGAGTTTGGCGAATGTTTTATCATTCTTGTTCATACTTTAAAATCCCCTTTTACATTTAGCAGAATCTGATATTTCATCTTCTGCATAACTATCAGGAGAATATGTGATCTATCCAATGGGAGCTCTTCACTTGACTTTCTCAGGAATATGAAGTCCCTAAGCAAGCTGTAAGGAACAATATGACATAGCACCACATGTTACAAAGCTTGACATCTTAGTTCTTTTTTTCTTCTCTGACCAAGTAAATTTGGTATTTCCAGGGTTTTACGAAATAACAATATTTCAGGTTCCATCCCAAGTAATATTGGAGAATACCAGAGCCTGTCACTACTGTGAGTTCTGAGCATCGCTACCATTCTAATAAACATTTTAAGTTCTCAGTCTGTTGGATTGAACTACAATTATCTCATATATATGACCATGGCATCATATGTGAGCACAAACACTTCGAACAGTGTCATGCTGCTATATTCAACTCGAGTTCACGTGCTACTATATTGATCAGCTACTACTCATTTGGTCTAACTTTTATTTTATCTTTTTTTCTCAGGGATTTGAGCTTCAATAATTTGACTGGCGGTATTCCGGATGCACTTTTTAATCTGACTTCGCTGACTCACTTGTAATAGATGATTTAATCATTGCTTTTATTTATAACACCTTAAGGATGTTTCATGTTCTAATGTCCTTTTCAATCATTAGGTTTCTTGGTGATAACAAACTAACAGGCGCCCTGCCAGCTCAGAAGATACGGTCTTTCCAGACTATGTGAGTAACTCTTGCTTCTATATTATTTCACCGTCAAATATCCTTTCTTTTGAAATGAATATGCTGAACTTTCAAACATTTTCACCATCTTATTTAGCGGATTGGAGGACTATTTCTGTTATAAGTTATTTCAGCATCTTCCTTGCTGAGACATTGAGTCCTTACTAGGTGTGCATGATAGGATATTAATACCAGAGGCTTTACTAGATTGGTTCATAATATGTAGCATGTAATTTTTGTGTTTTGCATGTAGTTTTCAAGATATTTTTTATGGCCTTCTCGGCCTGATGCTGCAATTTCATGCGGCTGGAAAAGTCTAAATGACTAAATTGTTATTGCTCATTTCCTTTTTTGTCTATCTTTCTAGATCCCACTATCTCTCTCTAACATATATAGATTGCCGACGTTTTCCATATTTTGCACACAAACGTATCTGAAATGTTTTGTTGTTGCTTAACATTCCATTTTTGCATGTAGAGATTTATCATACAATGAGTTATCTGGGAACCTCCCTTCTTGGATCAATGAGCCGAATCTGCAATTGTAAGCATGAGAATAGCTGAAGTTTACACCATGCTTCATCTATTCTTGTTTCTCCCTACCTTTTGGTCCCAGTTTCGACTGTGAATTAGCATGCTAACACTGATACTTGGCAACTTGCAGAAATTTAGTTGGCAACAACTACACAGCAGAACAAATAGATCAATCAGACAGCAGGTAATCAGAAATTAGTTGACAACAAAATTATAGTGTTCTATTTATTTGAAGAACTTAAATGGGTGTATACTTCCTTTGTCTTCAGTTCATTGCCTTCGGGGTTAAATTGTCTTCAACGGAATTTCCCTTGCAATCGAGGAAGTCCAATATGTAAGTGCTTCCTACAATTCCTTGGCGATAAAAATCCTACTCCAAGTTTCTGGTTTCATTAGTATGAATAAGTTCGAAAATATTTGTTCTACATTTTGTGTCTATAAACCACAATATCAGAATGGGTCAATATTGTCTGTTAAAGGTACTATACCTAAATCCATTTCCTGGGCTTATGATATGTCATTTACCAAGAAACAAGGACATCTGCTACTCTATTCTACTGCTAGTGTTGTAATATAAAACTGTGTACTGGTTTCTTATCTTCTCGTGCATGAGACTTTTCACACAGATTCCAGCTTTGCAATTAAGTGTGGAGGACGTCCAATAAGATCTAGTGATCAGATATCGTATGAGATGGATAATGAGACTCTGGGTCCAGCAACATATTTCATGACCAGTACAGGGAGGTGGGCTGTTAGTAATGCCGGTCTGCATTCTGACCGTCCAAATCAGAGCTTCACAAGCTTCACCTCATCTCAGTTTACAAACACCTTGGACTCTGAACTCTACCAAACTGCACGAATTTCCGCTGGATCACTTAGATACTATGGCTTGGGCCTTGAGAATGGTAATTACACTGTGACCCTCCACTTTGCTGAGTCAGAAATTGAAAATACACAAACTTGGAAGAGTGTGGGACGACGTGTATTTGACATATATGTACAGGTATGCATTAATATTTTAGAATAGAGAAACCCTGGAAGATGATTCTCCTTGAAGACATATTTATTCAAAAACAAAGAAATATCGGAATGATTTGGGTCAGAAAAGTGTATCACTTTAATACCTTTATGGTTATCTTTTTCCAGGGAATTCGGCAGTTGAAAGATTTTGACATTAAGAGGGAGGCTGGGGGAAGGTCCCTCAGAGCTGTTCAAAGGCAATTTAAAGCTCAGGTTTCTGAAAATCATCTTGAGATACATCTCTTCTGGGCTGGAAAGGGGACCTGCTGTGTACCTATTCAAGGGACATATGGACCTTCCATATCAGCGATTAGTGCAACCCCAGGTATCGATGAATTACAGACAGCCCAGAGCAAATTAGATTCTTAAATGAGGCATTCAGAACTTTACTGAGACTGCTAAGCTTTCCTACAGATTTTGTTCCCACAGTTAGCAACCAGCCTCCTACTACAAAAAAGAGCCGAACTGGTCTGATAGTGGGTATTGTTGTTGGAGTTGGAGTCATAAGTTTGATTTCATTATTTGCTGTCTATCACCTAATTCAGAAAAGAAAACGACAGAGGGCTTTGGAGGATGAAGGTAAGAAACACAAACTGATCTCGTATGGTTCTTCCATCTTTGACTGTTAAGCGATTCATCTATCTTTAAGTTCAACTGCTTCTTGGAAGCTACCTAAGACCGGATCATACAGGAAAGTCAGTTTAGCAACACTTGCATTTCAAAAGATTCTTTTTGTAGAGGTTTCTTGGAAATGTTTATTTCTTGATTTTGACAATTTGGTTTAGAAAAGCAAGAGCTAATAAAAGGTGTCAGGCATTCCTTCAATTTGGTGTGAGTCCCAGAAATTGATTCATTTGACTTATTAAGGACTTTTTCTTTTTCAAATTTGCAGAGTTCCTGGGGATAGATACCAGACCCTACACTTTCAGCTATTCAGAACTTCGAGCTGCAACTGGTGACTTCTCTTCTTCTAATAAGCTTGGAGAGGGAGGTTTTGGACCAGTTTACAAGGTAATCCCTTATTCTACATGAAGTCCTAAAGTAACTAGTGTTCCTAGTATTGCAATTTCCGTTGCACCTTTAGCTCACATGTTTCTCAAACATCAAGAAAGGTTTCATGACCTAATACTTGTGCATTCTTGTTTGCTTTAGTTTTGCTATGAATTATGGCAAACAGGAAATGATTTAA
>JBCEWC010021178.1:0-10586 GCA_038996855.1 Solanum aculeatissimum | reverse complement strand
TTAGGAAAAGTCATCTTTAGAAAATATATGGAAGAACAATAATGAAATATTACATAACTTTTCATTAAGAAATAATGAAAGAAAATTAAGACTAAACAACAAAAAATTTTGGGGTCGTTACAAATTATTTCTCATAGCTTCTAAGAATTAGCTCAGAGGCTGGTCTGAGAAAAAGTAAGAAAAATCTTGTTTTCATCAAGAAGTCCATAACAATACCAATAGTAAACGACAAGTAACTAAAAACATTGGCTTTATACATAGTGACTTTTCATACACTACTTATAAATATTTAATTTAAAATTTTAAGTTACTTTTAGCTATTTTTTTATTTTTAACTATATAAATTCATCTCTTTTTGATTTCATAAGAACTTTATCCAAAATTATTTGTTTCATTCTATAGTTAAAGTAATAAAATATTTATATCATTATTGTATTATATGATTTATACTTTAGTTTGACTCGATGAAGGAGACTTTTGAATTTTGATTGATTATGAAAGGAGATGTTTACACGAACTCGAAAATTATGTATATATTTTTATATTTCGTTTTCATCTATATTATTATGATTAAAATTTCACAAAAGATGTGTATCTTGTATAAGGAAATTGGGTTATTTAAAAAAAAACAGACAGTTTTATCTGATTCGGTATTTTCTATTCAATTGAGGCACATAGGTGGCAAGTTTTGTAATGATGAGGATATAAATGATCGAATAGTATAACAAAGGGTAAAACTAGCTATTAAATGAAACTTGAGGGGCATTTTGACCATTCTTTCTACTTGAAATTGTCATTATAAAATTCAAAATTCATAAAATTAAAATTTTAGCTTTATCTTTATATACCACATGAAAAAAGAGAGTTAGAAGAATACGAACTCTTATTTTTCTTATAAATAAATTTGAAAGGTTAGCAAATGATCAATTTAAAACCACTACTACGTAAAGGCTTAAATTGGAAAAATATTGACCATATATAATCAGGAATTGCCTTTTAATCAAAGATATATAATAAGTTCATGAACCTTCAAAAAGTTGTAAAGAAGACCACAATATAGTGTGATTAATGTGTGTTGATCTCCTAGCTACAGCCAATCACTGAATGCCTTATAATCAAAGTAATTATCTCTTATCACATGTTAAATCCTTTTTCTACACCATGTTAATCCGTGATAACACTTCACTTTATCTTTTTTGTGGGACAAGGGATTTGAATTCGGGCGTATAAGATATATTTAAAAAGAAAAGTTATTGAAATAATAATAAAAAGTTATACTTTTTGGGTTGATTCAGTGGTTTGAGTTTCAAGTTTGAAATTTTTTGGTAGCGAAAGCAAGGAATTTGTATTCTGGATCGAGCTCGTCTCATTGGGCTTGTCTAGTGCGAGTTACCTCTCTTATATGATTTGTGAGTTATTACATAGGAGCGGAGATTTATCTTTTGACACCCAAAAAATAGCACCTCCGAATTTCCCTTATTATAAAAAAATAAAATAAAATAAAAAGTTATCCCATCATGATTTTGTTGTTTTGAATGCCAACACTCCGATATCGTGAGCATTAATAAAAAAAATTTATACTTATCAGTATGGTTTAATTGATTATAATAAATTGTTACTTCATTTTTTGGTATCATATATAAAACTGTTAAAAAGAGTTATTTGTAATTGAATTTCCACATAAACTGATATATAATAGCTAATATATAAAATTACATTTTATTAGTGCACAAAATTTATATTTTTCTATTTAATTTATGTAAGCCTATTTAGTTTGATATGAATTTACTATTAAGTGCTAACCCTTAATGAAAAGCTTAATTTTATAGAACCACACCTATACTATGGAGTTTTTAAAAATTCTAAAAGCTTGTTTAGAAAGTCATATGGAAAGATTTGAGTGTAGTTCTATTCAATTACAGGATGTATTATTTGATCAAGCATAGTAAAAATTTTCTAAATTAATATTCATTAAATTAGTAAGCTCTCTAAGATGTTTGATCTCTAGCTATTTGGACTAGTGAAAAAATCGGTATTAGTTAAAAAAATTTATTAATTTCGATAAATTATAAGATAATATATTTTTTAAAGATTCCTATATAAATAAATGATCTCATTAATATTATAATTAGTAATTCTTTAAAATTATAAAAATATCTAAAGTAATTTAGTGAAATATGATTATAGTGATTTTTGTTTTTTGTTAAAATTTTAAAAATTTAGTTAGAGATTATCTCAAAAAAATATATTTTATTCAAAAATTTTGGTGTTGTCTTTTCAAACTGCATCAAAAAATTATGAAGAGTTATTGATGTGATTCGTCATCAATATTGTTTTCTCTGATAGTATTCACAATTTCTTCTAAACTTTGAACCTTTGAACATGTATCATTTTTATCGATATAATCCAACATGCTATTAATTACACTCATTTTACTATGATAATTGAGAAAATATGATACATAAATTAGTAAGATATAATGATTTTGATGTAATCAAACTTAACCTTTATTGAATATCGAGGACTATGAATTAATAAATATTAATTTATTAATAAAATAATACTTCTATAAAATAACAATATTTTGTACTCCCAACAATAATAATTTAGAGATGTTGTATTATAATTACTTGATTAGTAGAGAATTGGGTGTACTCTCTGGTTATCAATATATATATATATATTATCCTATATGTATGATATTGATTCATGCATTTCCATTTTTCTTTTGTGTTGTTTTTTTTCATTCTTTTAATTTGGTTTGGCAAAATTATGCAAATAAAACTCTACTGTATATTTTGTTGGCTAATAGCTAACTTTATTAAATTCAAATGAATGGTAGGCAAATTAATTAAATCAATCATTAAAATTTTTATAAATCAATTTAAGTAACAACATCATATACTTGGTTCTTAATTAAATCCATCATTAAAATTTTTATAAATCAATTTATGTAACAACATCATATATTTGGTTCTTTTATGATATTATCTATCTATTCATAATTATTGAATTTTTTCTTTTTACTGAAAAATAAATGTCATACAGAAAAAACTTATCTATAAGCTAACATTTTTATTAATAGTATTATTCTTTGTCCAACCAAACAAGAAAATTGTACTCCGACAAACAAACAAGTTATTATAATTACTTATATACTACTCTCTCGTCCCAATTTATTTGTCATGTATACTAAAAGTAGTTGTCCCAAAATAATTATTAATTTGGATAATAATCAAGAGAGAATTAATTACACATGACTTTTCAAATAAATGTTACTCCCTTCTCCCAACAATAGTTATTCACTATTGACTTGACATAAAGATTATGAAGCAGTGAATAATAGGAGTAGTTTTACCAAATCATCATTTGAATATACTCCCTCTTAAAAAAAGATCTAATTTGACTTGACACAAGATTTATAAAAACGAAATAAGACTTTTTAATCTTGTGATTCTAATTTAAAGTTATGATCAATGTATCAAAATGTCAATTAATCTTGTGGCATTAAACATGTCACGTAAAAAGTTGAAATTAAAGTTTTGCTAAAAAAGAAATAGAACATTCTTTTTTAAACAGACAAAAAGGAAAGTATGTCATTCTTTTATAAACGGATGGAGTAATAAATACAATGTCTCGAAAAATATAATAGGGAAATGACTATAATTAATTAATAATAAGGGTAAATTAGAAACTATGTATAAAATTATCTTTTGATTTCATAAATTAGACAAGTATTGTGGACATCTATTTTTAGTATAATGGAAAACTACTGTTGGACGGAGGAAGCAAATACAATACTCCCTCAGTCCCAATTTAGTTGTTAGGGTTACTAAAAAGAATTTTCCCAAATTAGTTGTCAATTTAAAGTATCAAGAAACAATTAACCACTTTTTTCAATTCTATCCTTAGTAATTACTACTCTTAAATGTGAAAACTCTATTTGTTAGGGTACAATTTTCAAAAAATACAATATTTATTAGAGTTATTTTAGTTAAATTACATACCTTATTAATTTTTTTTTTAAAAAGATGTGTCAATCATTACCCTGACAACTAAATTAAGATTGAGGAAGTATGTTTGAAATCAGGAGGGTTAATTTTTTTTTTCTTTCTAAATTTGGAAGCCTATTAAATAGGTTCACATGCATTAAAATGGATGAAGTTACTAGTTGTTAATTTAGATGCCCCTTACATATTCATAACAAGTCCTCCTTATCCTCGACTATATAAACACCAATCCAACACCCTCAAATTTCATCCTTTTGAAACCAATATACACACAAATAGATCATTAACAATGTTCTAACATACATAACAAACTCTTGTTTCTTTCATTATTAGCTAGTCTTATTATATTTTTGTAACAATGGGTAGTGGAGATCACAAACATCACCACCATCATCATTTGAATTTCCATGTTCAAGTGCATCTACCTCACATCCATTTTCACCATTACCACCATCATCAACATGGTCATGGGATAAAAGAAATTATGGGCGTCCCAAAAGGGTGTCTTCCAGTATTGGTAGGTCATGATGGAGAGGAGCAACACAAGTTCATAATCCCAGTGATATACATCAACCATCCACTCTTCACACAATTGTTGAAAGGAAATGAAGAAGAGTGTGAACTTCATCATGATGGACCTATGAATATCCCTTGTCATGTCGAAGAATTTCGATACGTTGAGGGTATGATTGACAAGGAAACTCATGCCACCGCACACCATAACCTCCACGCTTGGTGCTACAAGGCCTGAGGTTTATGAGTTTAATTTCTTTACAATAATAACGTTAAATGTATTCTCGTATACAACTAATGGATTTGAGATAAATCCAAAGTTTATTTGTCATCTAGTTTTATAGCTACAAGGAATACTTTTCTCAGGGGGCTGATTTGTGTGTTCTTTCAGTCTTGTAAATTTTGTTTTTACATGGTCGTATGTGAGGAAATAATCTCTTGTGGTCATTTAAAATTTGAAAAAAAAAAGGTCCAACAATAAAGATCTCATGTGTTGATTTTTGTAAATTTTGGATGTTATTTTGTTTTATCTCCAATAGAAAAAGGTCATATAATTAAATTAACAAAGTCTATCTCATCATATTTGTACAAACACTTGATCATGATTCATGATGAAACTAATTTATCATGACAAAAAATCGTTTTTCCTAAACAACTAGTGTGACTAAGGCTGACAGTGAAATCGAAAGCTATTGACATCGATACCGGTCCATTTCAATTCGTTACCAGTTTTGTACCGGTCCGATAGCTTTTGGTTAGGGAAGGGATAGGGGATCGGATGAGGAAAGAGACGGAAGGGGGCAAAGTCATCCGGATTGTTCCGATTCGATTTGTACCAATACCGGTCCGATCTGATTCGATTCCGGGGAGGGGGGATTTTGAATTTCCTTTTTTCAATGTAATAATTATTGGGCTAGCTGTTGCCAACGGCCACTAGACTCCACCCAACGACCATTTCACCCCAACATCCCTCTCCCTAAAAACACCCCTTACCCCAAACATTTTTTAATACCCCAAATTTTAAAAAATATATTTTAGTCCTATTTTCTAATTATAAAAAACTCTCACCCTTTCATTATTTACTCACACAAATCTTCTTCTTCGTCATCTATTTTATCAACTCTCAAGTCTTTTACTCTCTATTAAATTGTTAATTTTATTAGTTTGAAAGATTTTGGTGAATTATTTTAGAGCAATCTTCAAGTTTCATTTATCAATTTTTGACTTTAATTAGATTGGGCACATCTGCTATTATGTAGATGTTTGGTATATTCGTTCCCAACTTTCATCTTTTTGCTTATTAATTTTTTGCATTTAATTTGTTTACTTGTTAATATTTTAATATGAATTTTGGTGATAAAAATATTGGCAAAAAAGCTTTAAAAAAATCATTTTTTGATAATGTTGCTAATATACTAACAAAAAAAATAAAGTCAATAGTTTTTCTAAATCTAAATCTAAAACTAGACAAGTGACTCAATTAAGAATTAAAGGAAAGATTTTATGCATGTTGATGAAACTTCTTTTGACATTGATAGTAATAAGCAATTAGACCATGAATCTTTAGAACCAAGGCTTGATAATATTGATGAATAATAACGTTCAATTATACTTCTCGAAAGAAATATAGACTATCATTAGCAGTTATTTACCCAACTAAGAGTCGGGGCTGATCCCATAGGGAATAGGTTAAAATAACTTTACTAGTTATCCTATCTCAGTCGTTGGTTCTATTTCCAAAAAATAAACAATACAAAAAGACAAAAATGGGGGTTTTGGACTAAGTAACATCCTAACTATGATTATGAAAGCAAACTTAACAACTTAATGCTTACACAGTATGATAGAAGATTAGGGTTGCGGTCTCCATGACTTATAACTTAGCAAGCATTTAACATTGGTATATGTTCTATGCAAAACCCAACAAGTTAGGCAATATCTAGTTCACCTGTCGGTCTCAGAATGTACGCATACTAACCCTTGCTCATTGGTCTCGAATTTACTATCCCCTCTCGGGCTCAAGTATCTAATATACAAAGTAACCCTAAATCAAAGTGTACCATCCCCTCTCGGGCTCAAGCGACTCAAACCAAGGTTGATTGCATCTATCTACCGTTATGGTTACCTTTTCCTATTCACTATTTTTCTCTCGAACAAGTAGCGAATATTTGCGAGTTTTCAATGCGTGCACTCATCAAGAAAGACTTTTAGATGAAGATAAACATAATACATGCAATACAAATCACAAAAAAAAATTTAGTTTTCCTTCTTTGATATATCATCATGGTTCCCACAACCCTAGTTGTGGGTTTAATTAATCAAATTTGCAAGAATTGAAATGTAATACACGAATTTGTGTTCGTCAATGCACTGTCCAGGCGTGGATTGAGAGTGGAAATCACTGTGAAAATTATGTTTGTTGCATGTGTTTTCCAGCCCCAAAATGTGGGGAATTAATGTGTTAAAGAAATAAACAAAAGAGATATTTATACTAAGTAAAACCTAATCCTAAAATATGTAGGAAAACTAATCCTAAATGGACTAGGAAACTTTAAAAATCTCGACAACTTGGCCCTCCATAAAACTGAACACGATCCACGGTCAGTTTCACAAACAACATGTCCCCTTCGTGATATACTACTTGACGTGAAAACTGTCCACGATGCCTTCCTCTTCACGAACACCTTCACGACTCGTGAAGTGATTCACAAAGCTGTGGAAGGTATCATGAAGGTTACTTTTGCATTTGAAGATTGTCCAACAATGGTGTTCACTTCACAACTGCCTTCACGAGTCATGGAATGCACCACAGCTCGTGTAAGACATCGTGGTGCCTTGCCTTTGAAGTTTTACATTATCCAATGATTTTGGTGAGCCTTTCACGGATGGATCCACGGTTGGTTGGGAGTCATCCATTGCACCACGGTTTGTAGTGCAACTTGTGAGGGTGAGACTTAGTTGTTTCATGATGATGCCTTCTTCTAGGTCCTTTCACGAGCTGCATTCACGAGTTCATTGTGCCCGTGAAGTGCACCACGAGTCTTGAAGTGACATGCTTCATTACACCAAACTATTTTGTTTCACATTTTAATGTCAAGTACATGCTTCCTATATCCATGACCAACCTCCAGATGCATCCAATTCCAGTTTGTTGTCATCCAAATCCAATAAGTTCATTACTCCAATGGCTCTCAACAAAAGCAACTTCAAATATCTGTAGTCACACTCAAGGTATCCAACCCTCATGTTATTGTTGAGTCCAAGGCTTCTATGGCATGTTAGAGTTGCTCATGAATGGATCCCTTAAAACTCATTTGCGAAGTTAATACACATCATTCCGCTCTCCAGTAATCCAAAGAAATCCTTATTTTCCAACAAAATCAACATAAAACACATATCAAACTAACAAATATGCTTAAGAACTCACAATAATTCTATATTTTGAGTGTCGTAAAAGTCATATTTTCACAACTTATAGCAAATAAGTAGAAAATGATAATGATACTTATGATGATGATGATGATGATGAAACAGAGCAACTTACAATTACTGGTCTCGCTATTGAACTCCCCATTCCTACTCCCCTGTACATCCAAAAAAATTCAAGATTGAATGTCCTTAAAAATTTATTGAGAAAAGATATAAAAAACTTTTCAAACTTGGCAGCGAAACTTACTTTAGCACCTAAATTACACGGGCGTTTAAATACCCCTTAACAACTTTCAAATGAATTAAATACCACTATGAGATCATACCACCACTATCACCTACCACATTAGCGCCACATCATTAATTTTATTTATTCTTTTGTTTATTCACTATTTTTACTCTAACACTTTTTTAAAATTAATTTATACTAATTACTTATTTAAAATTTATTTTCTAAACTCAAAATTTAAAATGTGGGCTCATTTTTATTTCTACCCCCCACCCCACCCCCTTTCTTCTTTCTTCTTTCTTCACCATTTCTAGCCTTCTCCTCCTTTTCTCCCACCCCCGCCCCTGCCGCCACTTCTTTCTTCTTCCTTTTTTTTCCCACCATTTTCACCCTTTACTGCTCATGTTTTCTATTTTCACCATTCAATTAAAAAAACTTTAGAGAAGGTGGGAGAATGGATATTTTTAGAAAGACATTTTTTTTCTTCACAACTTATATGAAACATGAATGTTATATAAGAAAGTTGATAAACCCACATTTTTTGAATCACAAATATTAAAAAATTAAAATGGGTCATTCAAAATTCAAGAAAGATTAAACTTGTGATGACATTAATGCCAATAAATAGAGCGAAATTGACGTTAATAATATGACATTGACGTTGAATTTTGGTGATTAATAAAAGAATAATGAATTAAAAATGGTGTATAAAGGTGGGAATAAAAATGGAGGTCAAGAAAGGTATCAATGGAGAAAGATAGGGGTATTGAGAAAGAAGAGTAAATAAAGAGAACAAAAATTAAAAGATATTTTTAAAAAGGGGAGCCACATTTTTAAAAATAAATCATTTAGATAATTTTTAAAAAATTATTCTATCAAAAAAAATTATTTAAAATATTAATTATATATTGACCGATAAAAAAAATGTCATGTGTCTAATTTCAATACATAATTCATGTATATAAACATATATCAAGCAATTGATAGATAATCAGGTAAAACTCATAAAGTTCATACTTGAAATTAATAAAAAGTAGATCTTTTGGGCTCCATGGGTGGAAGTACCCTATGGATGAAAACTCATACAACTTGATGTAGAATAATGAATTTTAGGAGGAATTGACCCTGATAATTGAAGGATTTTCTTGAATCTTCAATGGAGATCAACTTAGAGAAAAAAAGAACCTCGAGAGGGTTTTTAGAGAGATGATTTATAATTTGGAAATTTGGGTTAGAATGAATATGTTTAGGTGATTTAGGATAGTTATTAGACTTGTATTTTGGCTTGAAAACCATCCAAATGTGTTGAACCTCACCTAGGAAATGATCCTTATACCCCTTATTAAACTAGGAAAACTTTACCCCAGGTGAACCCTTGAATGGGACCCATCACAGCCTATTTTGAGCACCATGACCCATGGTGGGGGTCGTGGTGGGTGGCCTTGACTTAGGCAAGAAAAGGGCCCCTCCACTTAAACCACCACATCTTGTGGTGTTTACTATGGCTCGTGGTGGGATTTGTGGTGGGAAAGGTTGCCTTGGAGGGGTTTGTCTGGCTATAGGCAGCTTTTCCTTCATGAGGCCCTCAATGGCTCATAAAGGACCCCTTGCCCCTTTCTAGGTGTTGTGGTGAAAATCCTAGTATGGGATAGTAAGGTACCTACCATGAGGCCCCACCATATGTTTCATACTACGGCTCATGCTTCCCACCCCGGCTTGTGGTCAGTCCTGTGATGAGCACCCTATCTAAAAAATTCTAGAGCTTTTCAATTCTAGGCCTCATGTTTTTGACTTTTGACTTATGGGGCCTTATAGTATCAGGGAGGAGGTCTATACAAAAATCAAATTCCTTTTTGGAGGAATATTGGTAGGTCATCAGGGAAAACATCATTAAACTCATTTACAATAGGGACTGACACAAGAGGAAGAGTTTCGAAATTGATATTCCTGACCCTCACAATATAATAGATACAACCCTTAGCAATCAACTTATGATCTTTAATACATGAAATGAATTGACCATTAAAGTCTGAATCACTACTTTTCTATTCAAGAATTGACTCATTAGAGAATTGAAACTTGACCCGACGAGTTCTACAACCAAAAGAGACATATGAAGTATGCAACTAATCCATACCAAGAATAATGTCAAAATCTATAATATCAAGTTTAACAATATCAAAAGGAATAATTTTCTATAAGACTAATAGAAGACAATTCTATAAACGCTTTTGGCCAAAACTGACTCACCAATAAGAGTATTGATGAGTCGCGAAAACGCTCGTCATTTGACATTTTTCTAGCTAAAATCTTTGTGAATTCTCAAGAAAATTGTTGTATTTAATGTTTGTGTAGTGTATTGTGCAGGAAAATCAGGCTAAGCATGAGAAAAGAGCAATCTGGAG